>LIEC01005972.1:0-65031 GCA_001925005.1 Drosera capensis
GGGGAGGTGTTTCCATATGTCGGGATGATTTCTGAAATTCGAATACGTGTGTTTTATATACTACGATTATTCTCCGAGTATCTTCCTGTCGTCCCAATTATCTTACTTAGTTACTCATATGATTCTCGTTGCTAATGTTTTGTTTGCCGTTTTCTTGTGGGTCGACATTGCAGGTTTCAAGAACTCAAAAGACTGCATGGTATAGAAGACCAGAGGCCCAGTAACAGTGCGGAGGCCCCGAAAACACTTTCTGCTGGACTTCTTGGTATGCATGTATCTCTGCAATTAAAATTTTAATCATGTCTATGCCTACCCATCCTTCTGAAGAAGGTATAGGGCTGCAGGCGTTGTACAGTCCCAAAGTATTCTGCAGCATGCATTGAGTGGCCTAGCCATCCATGCGTCTCAACCTCAAACTTCTGTTTAGAAGTAGTTGAAGCATGGATTGTTTACTAACTCCAGGATCTCTTTCACGTTCTCTACGTTATCCTTTGCTTGCTATATGTTGTATTTCACCACAGTGGTATTTGGAGGTGGGTTGACCTCCAGGACCGCATGATGCTTTTTTGGCCCTTGTGCCTATTCTCTGCTTACCCATTCTACCTGATGCATTCTGCAGCTATCACACTTAAATGTATCGGAGCATCCATGGGAGAGAAGCCACCATTGACGAAAAAAATACCTGCTAGCACTTCTGTAATTACTTGATCGCCCTTTTCAAAATTCTCTAGTTGTTTTTGTGCCAGTGAGCCCTAGCTTTAGCTCTTGTGGTTTCTAATTAGCTAAATTTGTCCGATGCCCGTGACACAATGGCATGGGTCTGTGAAAACTCAGTTCTAAATTTGGGTCCTAGTCAGTATTTTCAAGCGTGCAGTTAAACGGCTTAAGAGCTGCACAGTGCTTATGGTCTTAAAATGTTGCTTATATCTTGTTTTTCTTATATCATTTTCTTTTGTTTCGTTCTTTGTCAAGGTTGGCAAGCTTAAGATTCTATGCCAGAGCTTCTTCAAGCTGAAATCCACCAAGTTGAAGCTATTCCTCCAAGAGGTAAACTTTCATTTATGTTGGCTAGGTGAAGAATTGAAGGGTGCTGTTGGATAAAACCCTCATTTTGAACTGCCCATCCAATTTTCTGGAATCGAAGTATAATTTCTCCATGTTGAATCACTAATCCAATCTTCCAAGAAATAACAATCTCAAGCATTCAGTCTCGAGAAGAGCATATATGTTGTGGAAACTATATTTTCTTCTTGAACTTGAGAGTTGTCTCGAGTTTTAAAGATGGATCAGATAATAATTGGAAGCTTAATACCATGCAAAATTTCGGAGGGATATGCTTGGTGTGTTGGTTAGACAATCATATATATGAAAGGCTTCTTGTTTTACGCCAGAGCTTTGTCAGAAAGTCTCATCTCTCTGTGGATTGTCTCTCTCTGCAAAGTCAGTCAGTCTCTCATACTTCACTATAAGGAGCCATGACAGTGGATACGGGACCAAAGCTGTAAAATCGCCCTACTGATAATGGCGTCTGGAAAATAACCGGTGAGGCCAGTTGCTGAATCTGTTCGCCTCTGACCCGGCGCCAGACTGTCTGACTATGTAAAGCAATCAGAACAGCAGTTCTGATGCTCGTACACAGGACAGTTCAATCCTTACCTATTGGAAAGGGACTGTTTGAAATAATAGTTTTTGTGTTTACTTACCTATTGGAAAGGGAATTTCGGATGGTTATTCGGCATGTAGCTTGGATCAATGGATCAGGAAGAGAGCTTTCGAGCACAAGCACAAAAGTGATTGCTTGTAGCATTTTCTTTCAAGCTAACATTTTTCTGCTGCTATGGATGTTACTCCTTATTCATTTCAACCTCTCATCTCTGCAGGAGAGTCCTTTTCCAACTCTACTTGACGACGATACATCACTAGCAGATGTCGGAAATAGGTGTAATACAACTATTCTCGTGGATGAAGAAAGTTAAAGAGGCATTGAAGGTGAACTGGTGTGCTCGTGTCTTAGGTGAAGGCCAGTTACCTTCGGATGCCCGCTTGTGTGATGTGTGAAGGTAATTTTGCTTGCACTGAAGTATGACAGTGGTAAACACACCGCTTTGGCTGGGATTGACTGGTGATTTGCATCGTGTGGTTAACCAATCGATTTGTCGAGATGATATCGTCATTATTTTCATGTATTCGTTCTTTTACTTATACATCTAGTCGCTATTATATCAAACTTGTTTGTGAATGTCTTCTCACTTTCGGATCTTGTCTCTGTTGATCTTCCAGTATCATAAATGCATAACATCTGAAAAATGTGACGAACAATGTCACTATCGGGGCATTGGTTACCAAAACTGAAATAAACTGCCTTGACGGGCTACAAAAAACAATGTACCTAAATGTACGAAAGAATATAGTTTACCAGCCCATACGTGACGCGATTGAACAAGAAAACAGTTATCAATTTATACTGCACACAGCAAAGCACTTCAACCGCTGATATACAAAAGGATTCTCTCTAATGTTTCCCTTTCAATCACTCACTGAAGTGTTTGACACGTTAAAGATGCTTTTTCCATCCTCTACATCTTAGAAAAACATTATATGTATTTTATTTTGTTTTATTTTGAATGCCGTCACTTTCACCTAGTCATGGCATAAAGATAACGTTTTAATTTGTGACATGCATGCAAGTCACTCGACCATCATTTATTGCTTATTAAACTAAGAGGTTCACTGAATCTCTTTGTATGTACTAGCAACTTTGTTTCTGACCTTTTTGGCTTTTTCTCCTTTTCCAACTGAACAATCCTAGGGATCTGTAAGGGTATTTTAAAATCCGCTTAGCGTGGTGCTGTAAAAGACACTTCGTCACCGTAACATAGATTTTCAATACATGACACATAATTTTTTTCAGTGTATGACATGACATGCCTCTGAAGCAAAATTATTTAGAATGCTATATTAATTCAGGCACATATTACATACGTTGAAAGCTCAGGCTTCACGTATTAAAATTAAGCCTATGTCGCAGCAATGAGCAATTGCGGCATAGACCGTTTTTCCATTTTAAGATACGGTGAAGGAAGTTTAGTATCATCAACACTAATATAAAATCGCATCCGCATTGCCATTAGAGAAGTTATACAAAAAAAAAAAAAAACAACAACAACAACAACAACTAATCTTATCTTACAAAAGTCATATAGATGTGTGAGCTTTATATTTGAGGAAAGGGAAAACGACCTAATATTTTGCTTAAGCTACTTTGCTTACTATGATGAAAAAGTCTCTTTTGGTTGATAGGAAAGGCTATCAAATTAGATTTTGATTTCTTGATGAGATAAATTAATCAACTTTATCCCAAGAATGTCTCCTCTCTCCAAATTTAAGTTCTACTATGAACGACAAAGATGACTAAAAGGGATTCTGATGGCTTCATCAATTATCTACATTATTGGAAGTTGACATTGGAATATATAATATTTATTATGATACTACTTGATTCATTAAAAAGTCTTACGATACTTTTGTATTCTTAGAAGCGAAGTCGAAAGCTGTATCTTCTATCAGAGTTTACATTTTAGCAAAATATGTGTATATATATGTGTGTGTATAAAAGATAATTTTTCCATTTTCTTATACATATAGGGGGAATGAATCAACACACATAGAGGTCAGTTAAATATAAGGAGAGTGAGATGCTTTATTTGTTTCAGAGGATAAGAAGATGTGATTTCGTTGCATAGGTTACTTAGGCATATGACTATTTGAAGTTGTAGTTTTCAACGACATGATATCAGAATACGCAATGTCTAAATGTTAAACCTATGTGAAAGGCCTTTTCAGTTTTTCCTGCAAAGTTTGATAAGATTAACTCATTACATTTTTGGATAATCCATATTTTTTTAGCAGGTGGTTGCAGATACCAAGTCAATACATAGAAATACTTGTGAAAAATTTACTTCTTTTTTTGGGATAAAAGTCAAATTAAATTTTGATGCATCTTCTGTTGGATAACGACAAAAGAAGAATAACGTGATCCAATGACTATATATTCTATGGTTTGGCCATCATTTCATGACAACTGGATATTAATTTCTCCAATTAGCCCATCCAAATTGGGTAGTCGAACATAAACCAAATTGTTTGGTAACTCTTTTAAGTTGCATATTCAATCTTGGACATGATTTAAGATCATAAGTATCATTATTTTTTAAGGTTATATACACTGCTAGTTCAAGCTTGTCGACCGTGCAAGGGTGTAGATGGTTGCGCACCGCCTCGTGGTCAAAGTTTCTCGTAGATGTTAGGTTCATCGTGAGTTTAAACTTGTTCGCGCAGTTATATAATTTAGATATATAAGTGGACAACTTTGAAATTTTGATGGCCCAAAAGTACTTTCCAGTACCTATTGATCCTGCACAAATAGTTTTGAAGAGAGTTCTTATTGAATCATGTTTTTTTTTTATTGTTGGGATACATGTATATATAGGGTAGGCAGCATGACTAAAACTTTTATCTTTCCCTATAGTCAATGTGAATTAATCCTAGAATGTTAAATGAATCGTGAATTTATCTTTCAGATCTTAAATATTTTGTCAAACTATATAGGAGTATGTATAATGTGTCTAGCTTCCACGGCCTACGATGCCATAATTACTAGGTAACCATAATTCTATAGTCTATTTCTCCACTTATTCGTCGTATCCATGAAATCCTACTCAGTCCTTGATCTTGAGTAATTAATCCAATGTCCATTTTCGGTTAAGGCCAATTCTGAAGTAGGAGCATATCATGTAAATCACTCGGCTTTTGTTACAAGAAAACGTAATGATAAACGTAACCTTTCGAGGCAATCGTCATTGTTTGTACACCCGAATCGGATAGTTAGTTCATGATGAAGGAGTCTAACGCCATTTTCTAGGTTCGCACCGAATATAAAGTTGACAAGTTATATTACACTTATACTTATGATTCTCCATCCTTTTTCTTTTTCTTTTTTGTTAAGAATTCTCTATACTCTATTATTCAATATGAAAAATTGGTCTACAAGATCCCAATCCTATATCCCATTTGTAGCATCTAATTCCCCTTTCGGCAAGTGTAGCAACACCACAATCTAAATTGGTTTACAATACCAAAAATTCTGAAAGTTGTTTTTATCCGAAAAATAATTTCTTTACAAGGGAACCAGTTGCCTAACGCTTGAATTTCTAGCTATAAACTATAGTTATATCGAGACGACTTATCTTAGAAAACCTATTTGACCTACAATGGGATATTCCTTTTCTTCTCTACATTGCCCCCTGAATGAGACAAATATTTACATAGGGAGTATAAAACTTGAATTCAATATCTTATCTTAATGGGCGATAACTCTCTAAAACTTACAACAGCAGAGCATTGGTAATAATGAATTCATTCTAGCAGTTTGATGATTTGATTTTTTCAGTTGAAAGCACCATTGAAATTGAAATTGAAATCTGGTGCTTTAATTTGAAAATCCTTAAGGGTGTGTTTGATGTGGTCGTTATTTTTTACTCGTTTCGTTCCAAAAAAGATTGAATTATTTTGATCGGATACGTGTGATGATAGAAAATTTGACCGATGATACGGGATCATTAAACGTTATTTTTTGAGAAAATATCGTGAAATATTAATGATAATAAACGATATATATTATAATCGTGGGTCAATAGAAAATTTAAATCATATCATTTATATAAGTAATCAAAATCCTCAAATTACGTATTGAATAGTGTAGAAAAAGAAAAGCGTTATAGTAATTATGAGATGAAGGTAGTATTTTTTATTTCATATAAGAAAAGTGTTTGTTTCTTATTTTTGTTTTTCAATCAAATGAAGTAGAAATAGAAAAAAAATTGGTTTTTTAGTTTTTGTTTCTTATCTCATGCTCTCTCCCCTCCAAATGAATTGCGACACATTTACTAAAAAAGATGTCCTAAATGAATTGTGATGTTTTCATAAAAAAACAAAAAACACTCTTATTTTATATCACATCATCATCTTTATCATTAATTTTTCTCTCAGTATCCACTCACCCTTTCCTCTTGATACACACAAGTATAAAATGATAAAAATTCACAAAGTCAACATATTTTTTATTTATCGTGTCAAGTTAATCTTTTATAATTCATTTCGAACGAAGGGAATACAACATTTAAGATTTCCCTTGCAAAACATCATTCTATTTTATAGCTTTTTTGTTATTGTTTTTAATTTTTACCATTTAGAACAATACCAAATAATCTCTAAACTTAACTTGTAAATTTTATATAACGGAAATATTTGATTCCAAATAGTTCCGTGTCCGGTTTTCAGGATTCGAAGCTTGTCTCATGTGGTCACTCACTTTCCTATTTAACAACCACCAAACCCCTTGATTTTGTCTATACAGTCCTCTGTTTTCCTTCATCACCATTCTTCTGCCATTCTAAACAGAGTAGAAACCAGAGAGGGAGAGACTCTCACTGTTGTTCTTGTTGTATTAGTCATTCAATCCAAAGTGTCGCCATGTCGCTGTTGTCGGACCTCATCAACCTTGACCTCTCCGATACCACCGAGAAGGTCATTGCTGAGTACATATGGTATGATCTCTTTCCTCAAATGGAAACACAAGAAACTCTGGTTTATGTGTTTTCCTTTGAACAGTGATTGAAAATATAAAACGGTGTATAATTTGGCCCGCCTAGACCCTGTCAATCGATGGGTTACATGGGTTATTGTTGTCGTTGTTGATGAATTGCTTGCTTGGTTTTATTCATTTTGAGGTTTGAGTATCATTGAGAGTCTCAGGATCCAGATGAATCTAGCACATATATATAGTTCATGAGTCACTTTTTGCATCGTTAGGAGCCGAACTCATGTTCTATACACAGTAATTCTGTAGTCTTGACCCTTTTGTTTAAAATATTCATTTCTGGTTCGAGCTTGGGAAGGAGTGGGAGAGGGGTCAAAGCTCTTCAGGTGCTTGTTTTCTTCATCTACAGTACTTGAACTTGAAACCGCCACCACGCGAAACATGACGTTGGGTATATTATTGGCCGGGTTGTACGCGGATTTTAGTGATGGATGTTAGAGCCATTTTTATGGAAAGATGTGCCCATAAGCTAAAGAGCCTTTTTCATGGGAAGATTGATAACTAAATTAAGCGTAACAGTTAACCTTTAATCTTGGTTTCAATTTGGAAAGTTTATTCATCGGATTCTGTAATAATCATATTCCATAAACCCGGAAAAACATAGCAAAGTATCATTCCAAACACCTCATATATCAGATAGTAGTCATGAAAATTATCTGGAAACATTTTTTATTGTTGTTCATGACAGAGATAAGACTGCAGAATATGTAGATTGTTGTTGTTGGGTTTAATTAGTGCTTCAGGGTTTTGGTCAATGTAGATCATGTGAATCATGTCTAATGAAATGTTCTTGTGGCTGCAGGATCGGTGGATCTGGCTTGGATTTGAGGAGCAAAGCAAGGGTAAGATCGCAACGCTTTTCAATAGAGTACACTGGAGTTTGATGGTTTTGTGTTGATTCTACTGATTACATGCTAACTATTGATGTTTCTTTGGTTAATTCAGACTCTGAATGGACCTGTATCTGATCCCTCTAAGCTCCCCAAGTGGAACTATGACGGTTCGAGCACTGGTCAAGCTCCTGGAAAAGACAGCGAAGTCATTCTCTAGTATGTTCCTTTTCCTAACGCGTTCATTGTTTCAACGTGATCTGTTGGATTTGCTTGTACGGTTAGAGGAATTATGGATAGGAAGGGCAAGACATTAATTGATTACCTTTCATTCCTGGTTTGTTGAAGCTTAAAGTAACTTGAGGATGACATTCTCCTAGTGTTTCAGAATAATAATGAAGCACATCATACTTGATTAGTTAAAAGAAATTAGTTTAAGGATCACAGGTTCCTGAACATTCTACCATTAACTCGAATTTTTGATAAAGTTGGTGTTGACAGTATGGTCCATGACAGTAGATATTCCTGTAAGGATGATAGAGTTATTATGCAGCTTTACTATGTAGAACGATGATAGTTAAAGTAAAAGATTACGTTTCTTTTGATTCAGTTTATCCTTGCCCATATTTGGTTTCTTTCATTGGCCATTTTCTACTCAATGTCATGCAATTCACGAGGAGAATGCTCATCTTCCGGATTCCGTGGTACGATAAGTTTATGGAATTTGATCAATGTGTTTGCTGTGTTGGCAAGGAACGATTATTTTCTGTTTGAACTTGGTCGAGGTCTTTCAAGTCACGGGAACGAGAAAGGCCCTAAATGATCGAAACTCTTTGATATCTATGAGTGATCAGATCAACTTTCTATCTTTGAGCTGTGCACGTTGATGGTTCGTTTAATTTGTCCATATTGACCCTTTATGGATGAAGTTCTAATGGAGCATCTTTTTTCTGTTTTCATCGTACAGCCCACAGGCAATTTTTAGAGATCCATTCAGGAGGGGCAAACACATTCTTGTAAGTAATTTTTGCGTCCTTTTTTCTCTTTGTGATCTTTTAACATTTTGTTGATCTCTATTGTTAAAAGATGACAATATTTTTGTATTTTATCATCAGTTCGTATTTTTTAGAGTTGGTTACTCAACATAATATCAGAGCAAGTGTAATACTAAGGTCATGAGTTACAATCTTGTATGATCTCTTGGTTTTGTTATTCTTAAATTTGTGATGAGGACTGAATTTATTCAAGATACTCTAGAATCCAGGATTATAGATGTTATTGTGAACATTTGACTTTGTACCTCGTTGAACCTATTGCTAGGTGATAATAACTGTCTATGAGAGGTGCTATGCTATAAGCTGAATATCTGGTAACATCGTAATTCCTATATCTCCAACAGGTCATCTGTGACACTTACACTCCCCAAGGGGAGCCTATCCCGACTAACAAGAGGGCGAATGCTGCTAAGATCTTCAGCCATCCCAACGTTGTTAAAGAGGAGCCATGGTATGTTCTTCGCTTGTCCGTGGTTCCAAAGGCGTTATTTGTCTATATTTCGGAGTTATATTCACTTTATCGTGTGATCAGGTTTGGAATTGAACAGGAGTATACCTTGCTCCAGAAAGATGTCAAATGGCCTATTGGCTGGCCCCTCGGCGGCTTCCCTGGACCTCAGGTGATTAGACTCAACTGGAACATCCAATAAAATTTTCTCTTTGAAATTCTTATTCTGATTCTATTCGATGTTCGTCATAGGAGAAATATGTATTTGAGGGAAAAGAGAGAATATTAACCATATGCTAATTGCTGCGCTACTTGGCAATATTCTTGTATAATTGCGTGGAAGGAGAATCTGATGCAAAGTGAGAATGAAAGTGATGTAAATAAGATTTCATGCTTGTGTTGGCATTCCAGCAACTCGCGGAAATTGATCAATTGATAAGACCATACGGGAAATGAATGAATAATGAGTGTTGGCTTGATAGCAAACTGCTACTGGATGATCTTTGGCCCAAATACGAAGATTCCTATTTTTAGCAAGAACTTTTTGCTAAAAGATTGAAGAAATCACTGAAGTTGTGTTGTGACTTCCTGTTATCCTGCTTCTTGTTCTTTTTGGCTTTGCTGTTTTGTGAGTTCCATTGTTGGACTGGCATGTTAGTAATTTCCTGCAAGTTAAATAACACTCGTCTCCTATGGCAAACCAGGGACCATACTACTGTGGAATAGGTGCTGACAAGGCATTTGCAAGAGACGTCGTGGATGCTCATTACAAGGCGTGCTTGTATTCAGGAGTGAACATTAGTGGAATCAATGGAGAAGTTATGCCCGGACAGGTACCTCAAAACAGATTCCAATTAGGCTTTACATGGCCCTTTTATGTTTTTGACAGGAAATTGTACTGTATATGGCTAAACGGTTTTCTTCTTTCTTTCTGTAGTGGGAATTCCAAGTTGGCCCTTCTGTTGGAATCTCTGCTGGAGATGAGCTTTGGATTTCTCGCTATATCCTCGAGGTAAATGAATGTTCACTTCTCGTTTTTCATCACATGACTGTTGCTTTGCCTGGCCACTTCAGGGAGACATTATTCAACTATGTTTTGCTGTTGACAGAGGATTACTGAGATCGCCGGAGTGGTGCTTTCCTTCGATCCAAAGCCCATTGAGGTCAAGTTCTTATTCTTGCTTTAGTACCCTTATTAATGTAGAAATAAATTTCCGAATCTTTATCTGAGACATTTCTGTATGTAAACAGGGTGACTGGAACGGCGCTGGTGCTCACACTAACTACAGGTAATGCATGCCTATTGCCTATGGGGAATTGAGGATGCTTGAGTGTCATGAAATGCAACGCCCGGTTAATCCTAATGCAGTCATCTGGCTATTGAACTGGCTTTCGTTTATAATACAATGAACATCATATCAAAATGTGCTTTAGAATTATATGTCAATGTAACTCATGCAAACATTAGTGTCCTGTGTACCAAAAAGTATTTATCACAGAATGTCGTAGGAGACACCATGGGGATAAAGCTCAATGATGCTATTGATTTTTTCAGTACCAAGTCCATGAGGGCACCGGGAGGCTATGAAGTGATCAAGAAGGCTATTGACAAGCTCGGACTGAGGCACAAGGAACACATTGCTGCATATGGTGAAGGAAACGAACGACGTCTCACTGGCCGCCATGAAACTGCCAACATCGACACTTTCCTATGGGTAAGCATATGAATAAAATATATCACAGGGTAGTTATTTTTCACGAACTCATACGATGATTCATCGCTTTTCTAATTGCATTACTTGTTTTCCTTATCAGGGAGTTGCAAACCGCGGTGCATCAATCCGTGTTGGTCGAGACACCGAGAAGGAAGGAAAAGGTTACTTTGAGGACAGGAGGCCGGCTTCCAACATGGACCCTTATGTTGTCACTTCCATGATTGCCGAGACCACTCTCCTGTGGAAACCTTGAGTCCGGCCTTATCCTGAACTGATATCATGAAACACTGATTGAGAACAATTCCTTAGGAATAGATCTTCGTCGTTACCGTCATGTTTTGTTTGTATAATCAAAGCCTCTTCGGCTATCCGCGACTTTCATGTTTGGGCCTTACCCAGGCGGGCGTTCTGGATATGTGGGGCGCTTTTACTTCTTGTGCTTAATTTCCTGTTACACAACTTCAGAGCCTGCTAGTGTCTGCTAGTGCTCAATTTATGCAGTTCAATCTTTATCTTTCACCTGATATAAATAGGTACATTCACTGACAGTATGACCTGGATCGAAATCACTACAGGAACTATCCAAAAGCACAATTTCATCCTTAATGTTATAAAAACAGGATTTCACCTTCTGACCTAATTTTGGCTAGATGTTATCTAAGCTTCTAAGGACGGTTTGGTATTGATTTTGTTTCTAGTTTTTTATTTTTTGTTTCAATGACCGATGAAACAAAAATGTTTATTTCTAATTCTTATTTCTGAAATGGATGAAACGAAAGCTAAAAATAAAAAACCTGAAAAATGATTTTTAATTTCAGTTTTCTTTTTTATTACAGTACAATATTCAAAAATTTTTTTACAAGAAATCATTTTATTTTATAAAATGATTTTTGTTTTAGTTATTGATTTTCTATTTCTTTTACTGATTTTAGTTTATATATATTTTAAACAATAATATCAAACGCTTAAATTTACATGGAATTCAGTACTTTGTAGCAAAATAGAGATGAAATGAAAGGAGAATAATACTCCATCCCTTGCACCATGATGCAGACTAAAATTGTCAAGCCCTAATTCCTCATTGTCTCTTGCTCTTTTCCATCTCTCAAACCCTTTGTGAAATCGAATCTATTGGAATTGATGAATGCATGCTATTCGGAGAAGTTGAAATTAGAGAACGAATCGCACCTCATCTGAGTTTGCGTCGACTTCACCCCTAACTCTTCGACTTCAATCCAATCTTACAAGGTGCAAGCTAATGAGATCATTTGTATTGAATGTTCATTGAGTTTCCGGATGACATTGTGAGTTCGATTCCCTTTTCTGCTGCTTGTGTTGTTGATTGAGACTGAGCTTAAAATTTGGTCCCTCGAATCAACTTAATAGCTAACATGGCCGCAAAGACTTGCGAATTCCGGCTGCTGTTGAACTCAGCGATGGATCAATGTTGCAGAGGCTTCGCAAAGCTCGATGACGCCCTAAATCTCTTCCGTCAACTCACTTCCGGTAAGCAGCCATTGTGAACACATTATTGGCTGCCATTGTGAACATGGAGCACTACTCCATTGTCATCTCCCTCTACTATCACCTCGAGTCCGCCTATATTGTTATAATGTTATATATTGAATTGTTATAAAAAAAATTTATTTAAAAACATATAATTAAAAATATATTATGAAATATATTATTACAATGATCATATATATTACTAATATATTCTAATACATGACATCGATGTCATCAATTGCTATTGCCACATGAAATGCCCTGATTTCGGCTTCTCCAGTTTTGGAAAAATGATGCAGTCAATATTTTAGAGCTGACAACATGTACAGCGCTAACCCAGATGTCCAATACTTGAAAGCTATGCTCAATTTCACAACTGATCACCAACAGCTATCGAAATAAAATCAAGGTAATGACTAGGCCAATGGCCAATGTGGTATCTTACAAACAAAAAGCAAAAGTTTAACCAACAAAGAAAGAAAAGAAGAATACCTCTTCCTTGACATTGAAGCTTCAATCAACAGGCTGTAGTAAATCCATTTCGAGAAGCTCTTAGACAGAGTCATCTGCTCTATCATCATGCAACAAATCAACAAATTTTTACAGCATTGAATAGTCTAAAGAGAAACCTCAACCTTTCTATGCACATACTTCATAGCCTTTGAAATTTCAGTTCTAGAAAGAAATGCTCAAATAATCACATCATACGGAGTGCCGTTTGTCATGCACCCACTCTTCTCCATCTTGTTAAGTAACTGAAGTGCTTCAAATAGAAAATTACTCTTGTCCATTCATCATTACAGTGAGTCAATCCTCCGAACAAATGGTTGAAGGACAGATTGTTTATTATTGAGTCAATTCTTCTGCATAAACCAAAAATTTCGACTCTTTAAACAATTGAAGCAAAAAATTACGGCAGATCATATTCATATACATTTCTTACATGATAAGACTCATTCTGTCTAACAGTTGCAACTCTAAATCTAATCTTGGCCTCATCATTAGATTTCATGCTTGACTGATCGAACCTATAAACCCACAATGAAGTGAGAAACAATATGTATCACATCTCTTGAGCTGCACAGTGCGGATGAGTCGTAAATGTTCTAGAACTAGTAAAATGCCAGAAAAAGTAAGTAAAATTGCAGCATTAGAAAAGTGATGACTACAATTCTGAAAATGAATATTATATGAAGAACACCAATAACTGGCTGTCTTACTCATTAAATGAAGGGAAAAGGTTAAGAATCAGCCCTCCGAGATTATTTAAGAGATCCAAAACAACTACGCTTACGTGTAGTTTCCATTGTCGATTCAAACTTTGTTGCAACAGTCCAATTTTATAAAACATACGATACTTTTCTGATAATCATAGGTTAGAAAGTCGACCAAAGTAACATGCTATACGAATCCCGACTGCCTTTTATTGTTCTCTTATGATTACAGTGTCTGGTTTACATAGGTCTTTCCGAATTTGCACTCGGATCACTGATGCACACTAATTATACACATGATCAAAGAGTTGGCGAGTTTAGAAATCCTGCGTGATAAACATCATCTACCAGAACAAAATAAGTTAGCAGTTGACTGACGACTAGCTGCTGGCACTCCATTTCATCCCACTTATTCCCAGAGAACTTTTTGCTACGACTACGAAAAATACAAACTTCGGAAGAACAAACATTCAGCTCTCCGCTGCTCCAAGACGCAAAATCTAACTCCTGGATCATGTTTGCAGCTACTGGCTTGGTGCAATCTCACTTTCGACATGCTTGATTTCATCCTTCAGCTTGTCCATGGTGCCTCTTTGAAACTCGTCTGTCTTTCTTTTTTGGTTATTCATCATGTTCAGGAGATGCTTCAAGCATGAAAGATACTCTGATTGCGTTTCTGATGATGCAGATATCAACCCACCATTCACAAACTGCACAGCCGGATGAAAGCATAATGACAAAAGAAAGCCTCAATTGTAGGTAAAAAAAATCATTAAAAGCACTCCTATATTAGCAGCACATCAAACATGGAACAGTAAACAAAAGCAAATGGGTAGTTTAAAGTTTTTGTATATTATTCGATAGTCTCCTGAGAGAGAATCTCACTGCTACAGAGAGTTTTCGCCAACATTTAGAGCTTTATAAGACTGTTGGCATCAGTGTCACGTAAAATATATTTCTAAAATCTGAAAGCAGTTTCGAGTTTCACCGCAAGAATTGGGAACTAAAAAAAAATGTACCTCTTTATAAGCAGATATACAACGTTGAAGTGCAGCTTCAGCCTCAAGAACTGGTGTCGTTCCCTGGGAAAGAAACAACAGTAAGCATGATGAACCATGGGCATACAGCGCCAAGGATTAAGTTTAGAAATATCTTACTACTGCCTAGGAGTATCAAAGAACCAATGTAATAAAAAATGCGACGAATTTCAAAATTTGACAATTAGGTCCAAGGCGTGAAGTAGAAGTTAGGGCTAACATTGGCATTACTACTGCCTAATGCATATAGGAAAGAATTACTCAAACGTCAATTAAAGGTGGTACGAAACCAACCCCAGATAAACATCAAACACTCGGACAGAGTGCAATCTCTAGATCATACTCGTAGAGCTATAGGATACACAGTGAGCTGACTACAAGAACATGCATGTCAAAAGTCCGAGTTTCACAAGGAAAAAAGCAACAGCAGTTGGAAAAGAACTACTGTGCAAGAATATCTATTGAGATGATAAGAGCTACCTTGGACTCCTGAAACTCTCCCTTGATAATCTCCAACCGTGAAAGTTCATTCAGGGACTGCAACTGCAAGACCAATTCCAAGCCGATTCATACTTCGAAAACACATTATGATAAATAACGAGACATCAAAGACGTTGGATAGCATTTTATAATTTAGATCCAAAAAATTCATGATGTATAGGGCATTCCTTGGACAGAACAGTAAAAGGTTAGTCTAGATCTATGTAGGAAAGCTCAATCATTAGCTTCCTCAAAAAGAATAAGAATCTATTAGCAACAATAGCAACAGGTCTGCAGAGACAGCAGCAAATGCTTATCAACCAGCACGCTACCTAAACTTCCTACCATTTCACTGACATGTCAAGGATTCATAAAGCCATCACTTGGTGCAGGTGGGGTAAGATTTTGGTAAGCACAAAATTGATCAAAACATTCGACTAACCTTTCCTACCATTTAACTTTGTTTTTTTTTGTTTTCTTCTTTTAAACTTTTGTTCTTCATTTTTGGAAAAATCTCTACAAACTAGAACACATCATGGTCCAATGTCATTCACAGATGACACTACACAAATCTCTTGATAGGTGTGCGGTTCCATGGAACCCATCAGCTATATCCCTTGGATTATGTTTCAAAGAAATATATTCAGCAACATATCTAAATGAAGCTATAGCGATGAAGCTTCAGATTGAAGGGCCGATTGATGGACCATTGGGTGAAGCCAAATAACTCTACAAATCAACCAGGTTATGTTTTAACCTGTTCTAACTTCACTAGTAATACTTGCAACCCCTTCATTGGGTTTACTGGCTAAGGCCAGAATTGCCACAGATTTTGCCCTGTCTTTCTAGTGCTGGAAGGGTCCTAGAACAAAGGTAATGTGGCATAGGAAGTTCTGATCGGGAATGAGAACCAAAGGACTCTATCTACCCTGATCCTGAATAAATGGTACTTTGCATCCATGATGCTTCCTCTCCAATCATGTTAGAAACAGATAATGAGAAACCCGACTTACAGAAATTACGAATAAACAAACAGTTTTGACATTGGCCTACCAGTATGAGCAACGCGGTGCGAGCATCCTTATCATTATCTTGGCGTCGGCCAAAACTGAAAAATTTGCGCTTTTGCTTGGCTAACCCATCCAAACGTTGTTGTGCTATCCTGACCCAAAAGAGAAGTCAGTGTGACAAATCTCTGGCAATTTACCAATTATCACAGCCGAATCAGATTCTTGACGTGGAGAGTAACAAAATACAAGAACTTTGAAACAGATCTTTTTTTCATACCCAAAAAAAGTAAAAAAAATAAATAAAAAATACAAGAACTTCAAAATATAATATTCAAAAATCAAATCCAACATCCATGGACAGTAGCATGAGATTATGTTGCTTGCAAAGGCACAACCAGCAGAGAGATAAATAGCCTTCTGTCCAAAGGCCTCATGCGCATTTGAAACAATTCAATTAGCATGAGATTATGTTGCTTGCAAAGGCACAACCAGCAGAGATAAATAGCCTTCTGTCCAAAGGCCTCATGCGCATTCGAAACAATTCAATTTTGCACAAGGAATGCTATATCATTTGCTTGAATATAGTAGGGAAGGCACCCTTTAAGCACTATCCTAGGAATTAGGGATGAGTGCAGACAGAATATAGAAAAGCCACTACGACAAAACAACAGAAATACTATACTACAGCATTTTTCTTCTGTTACACAAATTTGAATTTGAAACAAACATTTGCTTACATTATCGGGTCTATCCACAGCCTGGGGATAGATTTTAAGCTTAACTACAGCATTTAAGAGTTCAATTGATCACACTACATCCCAGCACAGCTTCAAGTCATTGGTAAGCAACTTCATGATGATATTTTACTAACATTTTCCTTCACAAATTCATTAGAAAACGAACCTTATGGTATTCTGTAAGAGATCCTTTCCTTTGTCAAGCTCCGAAACTGCCTCAGAATTTCCAAACTTTCTCTCTTGATTAGCTTTCAGCATTGTCAACCTAGCTAAGCGAAGCATTTTCGCTCCTAGCTGGTCAAAGAAAACAAAGCAAATTAAACCAAAATGAATATTCATTGAGATTATACACCGAAGGAGATGCAATAGCTGCTAACTAAATATCCAAGCAGATCATTATGCTTTCCTTCATCAGATTTTCAAGCAGACGCCATATGTAATCAAAAGTTACTGCCTGCAGATTTCATCCGATTCTACCTATTTGACCTCTACTTCCAATGAAAGCTGAAGATGTTCCGGCTGGAGAGGGAGTGTCACAGTATTAGGATACTAGATTAGGTTTTTTGATAAAGAAAATTAGGTAAGATTCTTAGCTACCTTTCTATGGATCTTTAGTTATTTTTTCTTTATTTGTTCTAATTAGACATAACCACAGGATAGGGATGGAATACTTTAGGGTCACGATAGTATACCATTACACAAAGCATACTAAGTCCAAATGAAATCATGGAATTTTAAGTAGAAAGTGGAAGTCTGAGAAACCTGAACATGACCTTCAGGAAGTAAGGATCTTTGCGCTTCAAGACACCTGATTTGTATTCAGCAAAGTTGACAAAAACCACGTGAATAGTCAATTTTTTATTACAGAGTCACTGCTTTATACTAACTAATCCTTTTTGGCTGAATGTAAAGGCTTACCTTTCTAACAGATCTTGGGCATCACTTAACTTTCCTACCGACTGCAAGGTCGTAGCAAGGCTTTCAGCAGCAATAACAGTCTCTGGAGAACTCCAACTCTGCGTTACACTAGCAATTAGGAAACGATCAACAAGAAAAAAAACAAAAACAAAAGGATCATGAAAACACTGCTTTAGATGATCAAAATGAGAAACTTGCCCTTACAAAACATACTCAACTTTCATCGAACATAACATATCTGATCCAAAATCAGAATAGACTTGGCCAGTCCAAGCAATGGCGAACATAGAATTTGTTCAGAAGAAAGCAGATGGCCTGCTTCAGTTTCCATGTGAATAACACTTAGAAAAATAGACTAAATTAGCACATAACTAAATGCTAATAATGATTTCTTCTAGCAAATCACATAGTAAAATAGAATTGTGATATGTAGCTGTATATACTAGTTGAAGAGAGGAGCTTTGCACTGAATCAGAGGTGTGCTTCATGTGGAGTTGTACGTCTAGTTAAGTGAGAGGCGCTGAGGGATATTGTTCATATGTGGCATCTCTACAGTCCAAATGAACTAAGTTGCCAAAAGCAAACAGTTTCAGAATTTGTTTAGTTGCTTTGGCAAGGATAGAACAAGACATAAGCCAATACCCATTCATGGTGGTTCTGTACAGCCATGCCAAGCACGCTTGAAATATCATCAGCATGGAAAAACAAAATCAAAGAACCAATAAAAAATAAAAGAATCACCAACAGAACGTAACACAAAATATAAGAAATAAAGCTGAAATACCTTTGTCAATTCCATAATGTGTAAAATCTTTCTCTGCACATTCTCACGTTCTTCAGGTTGATTAGACTTTAAGAACATCTAAAAAAAGAAAAGAAAAAAGAAACATGCTAGTTAGAAAATTGGCAGATATAAAAGAAGGGCACATTCTCATGTTTTTTTTCCTCATCGAAAAAAAACCCCATCAACTACTATTAGGTACCCACAGATATCATTCCATAAATAACTAAAGATTGCTTACCTAGAAAATTAATGAGAAACAAATCTAAAAGGGGAACCCAAAAATACTGCATTTGATATGCCATAGTCACATAAAAAAATGCTGGTATCAGAATTTCAGGTGCTCATTTCCACTCATGACAATTGGCTTCGACATAAGAAAGTCAGACTCGGACCAGCAAACTTTAGCATCCACGTATGTCTTGGTCAGATAATTGTTTGTCTTTTTATATTTTTTGGTATGGTGAATATCATTACCCGAAAAGAGGATAGTACAAAAATGAGTCACCTACCACCGGGACAAACCAGCTAGGTGCAGCTGCATACCCCTCCTCTCAAAAGATATGGACTACAACTAGGTCCTAGGCATACAACACATTCTACAGCAGCTCACCTTCCATCACTTTACAAAACAAAAGGCATGTGTTCAATTGTTTGTTAAAATTGTTTTTTTAGAACTTACTCCAAGAAGCTCTTAACAAGAGCTTGCGGCTTATGACTACTTTTATGATGGCTTATAAGACTAAGTGCTTACTTCTATTATCTTTTCAAAACGAGCTTATGGCTTGTGACTTATGATTTGTACACATGTTCCCTGCAAGTTTTAGAATCATCTTGTTTTTTATGATGGTTATAGCTTATCAATGAGACATAAACATACACTTTCCTAAAACCCAGCCACAACGGCTCTCACATTTAAATTAGCAATAGATCAAATTCCATACACCCTTCAGCCATTAGATAGTACAAGTCTCATTTAGCTTTCCAGAAAAAACTTACATGAGCTAGATACCCCAACCTCCTAATGCATATATTTGACTCCCCAAGTCCACCTTCCTGAATAGACAAATTAAATATTAGCTTCAATATATTCTGGCGAAATCAGAATTGGACAGTAGCCAAACTCCAATTAATGCACCTCAAGTATTCGAACAGAATCCAAAATTAGAGCTTGTGCATCATTTACATTTCCTTGGAGATTAAGTACCTGCACAATTGGACTTTGGATTAAATAACACAAGAAACGGATAAGATCAGCATTGATTATCAATGTCAGTCTTATTTAGCAATGTTTTTTTTATAATTAAGATTAATCATTAGTTGAAAACAGTAACTGATCTTCATTCACACAAAATCAACCCGACACGTGAAGTTGTAACACTTAAAATTGTGATCAAAAAAAGATAAAGTGCCTTAATCTTGCCACAAAGTGTACTTTGATGGTTAAAACTACCATAACTCACACCCAAAAAAAAAAAGCTCCCACCCTTGCCGAATAGAATATCTGCATTGCGGAACAGTGTCTGAACTATGTATCCAACGTCAGAGTAAGCTCCATAGGCAGATGACACGTTTCACCAACTAATGGACAACCTTCTAACTTGAACAAAATTTTCAGTAAAATCAAGCTTAACCAACTGTGCAAGTCAAAAAATGTAGTGCAAGTATCACATGGTGGAACAACACACCGAGAATGATTACTCACTGTTCCAAGGTGATACATCGTGTCAGCATAGTCAGGATGACCATGTCCCAGCACACGCCCTTTGATCTGAAGCATTAGGTGATGAACACTCATCAGTTAATGGTGAAAAAATCAATAATACTACGGGAAGTTCAACACAACTAGTTCATGCCTGATCAGCCTACAAAATCTGCATCTTGTATTTTTGTTGAAGATCCAAACTCATCATACCTTCAAAGCACGCTGTTCCAGGTCCCGAGCGCAAACAAAGACAAATTAAAACAAATTAATAACTCTACAGAACATAATTAGAACTTGAACATAAAAGATATACAAAAGTGACACAAGGCGAAGCATACAAGAGCAGCAGAACATACTGCAGAGAAACTGGTCAACTAGGTTTGCCAATCCAACAAGAGAATTTCTCCGTTAGCCACAACAACTAAATATCCCAAAGCAAAACAATGCAACTTCTTAATTGAGTGGTGTCAACTAACAACATCATAGGCATTATATGCAGCGGTTTGCAGCTAAATTCCTTTGCAGTGAATACCAGAATCAGGATTCATGGTCTCGTTCAAGCATTTCAAACTACCTCTAGATCTACTACATTGAACCTCTTTATCCCTTTGATCAATTTAAGAGTAACAGCATATATCTTTGTGTCCTCGCAACACAAGAAGAACTAGTAAGCTACTCCCTCCTTTTCTTGAATTTCAGGATGTTTAGTGATTGAAACCAAGTGAATGGGAGTTGCATTGAACTAGGCCATGTGAGGACATCAGAGTCTTGAATCAGAGTCTTGGTAATGCCCATCACGGTAGAAATTTAAAAGAATTAAGTCAATTGCAGTTGTCCAGGAGTGGTGTAATGCAATACCACTTCAGCAGTTGGGAAATAAAATTCGCCTGCTTATCAGTCATTCCACATTACCTCGTAGGAAACCCGAGCCTCTTCAAGTTTCCGCTGCATTATGTAGAACTTTCCTAGGTTGTGTAGGGCAGCACCAACTCTGCAAAATGGTATGCTATCATCATGAGAATTATTCCATTAAAACATCAAGGATAAAAATTAAACTGAGAAACAAAATTTCACATATACAATATTCAGCGCAGCTTTGACAAAACACCAAAAATCGGAGAGCATTTGATGAATGGAAAAATATACATGCACACCCTTGTCGTGAGGGAACAAAGAGAAATCATTTGCACAACGTTAGAAAAAGCTACAGCCACATACCACCTATTCAATAAAATCATTTATCCATCCTTCATGCCTAATTGACTATGAGATGTCAGATCTACGCAGCCTTAAATGGCTACAACCTTAAGAGAATCAGGGGTATCCTGAGCTACTAGGAAAGCTGATGACGTTTTTCTGCTATTCAGGCACTGAAGTGTTTCCTCTGATCAGTCAAAGTGTAACCTGTCAAACAAGGATACGGCAAATGCACAACTTACCGAACATCTTCGGGTCCAAATGACTCCTCCAATATCTTTACTGCACTTCGATATAAGGGTTCTGCCTTATCATATTCTTTTCTGACTCTATATAATTCAGCCTGCCCAAAAATAAAATAAAAATAAATTTGAGAATAGAAAAGGCACATCACTGGACCAAAGCATATTGCTCAATGCATAACCATAAGTACTGCATAGCTGAGCTCTGAAGTGAAAGAACAAATTATAACATGATGGAGCAACTAGAAAAGGCACCAATGCCAACTAAAGGGAATACAAAAATATATCCCAAATGTAAAACATACAAGATGAGCTGTTCAACTGATTCCACTGAAAAGATAACTCAGCAAAACTTGGGGACTCGAAATACTATCGCAAGCAGCACCACTTAAAATGGTATACATATGGCACATTATTATGACCCATATGTCCATATATATAACCCAAGAGGCCTTCTTTACCCACTAGTAATTCCCTACAAGATAAGCATCCATCAACAACTCAATGAAATCCGCCAATCATATCAATTTTGTTTAGAAACCCATTATGCTAAAACCAAACATTTAATAGAAGGCCCACAATATCATTTGAGCCATTACCCTCTCCCTCGCACAAATACCCTTCATAATCGGAAGTGTGGACAACACACTTGCATAACATACACCGAGTGCAACACAAGCATCACAACAAATGCAGATTGCTGGATTGGAACTCGAGACCACACATTAAATCTGTTTTTCTATCAGTTTGTGGAACCATTTCTAGCAATAGTTCAAGCTCATGGTAGAAGACCCACAATATTATCCAAACAAATACACTTTGAATATGAAGATTATATATATATATAATCTTCATAATTCACTTTAATGATGCCCTGTTCTTCCCTATCACATGTTCCTGTATTTACTTTTTACTTTGTTTCAATATGCTCCCCGTTAAAATGTTTCCCACAACAGCAACTTGAGATAACAAGAGTTTCATCTTGAGTATAACATCACCGATTAGCTTTTAAATACTAGCACAAGGCTACTAGGCTGAGCCCGTGTGATGGCCAATAAAGTTCTTTTGCTTTCATGCTTCTTAAGTCATCATAACGGTATAGAAAAATGACATCCTTTTATTATCCTTTTCCCCCCTTTTCACCAACAAGATAGTAATTTCTGGTTTCTATCATCGAGGGTTGCTAATTTGATAGTCCATTTGAGCAGTAGGATGCAATGACCTGAGTCCAAGTCACAGAATAAAGAAGCAAGTATAAAATCAACAGAGGCTTGTACCAAGTGTAAATGAACAGTTACAAACATTTCATTATGCCGACAAAATCACAATTGAAAGCACCACAAGATAAGTGAAGGGACTTTTGCAAATACCAGATTGTTATAAGCGGATGCAACATGCGGATCCTTTTCACCAAAACCTTCTTTAGCTTCTTCAATTGCTGACAAGAAAAACTTCTCAGCTTCATCCATTTTTCCCTGTAATACAAAGAAGAAAGAACACCAAGAAATAGTGAGCTTCAAGCAATGATTAAGAGGAAACAAGAAAAACACAATATTATAGAAACATAAAAAAATCACTTCCATGTTTTTGTGTTTTTTTTTTCTTCATTCCCAATAAAAGATGAACAAGCTTTGGAAGGAAAAAGGTACTAATGCAAGAGACAGAAGCCTTCCATGCATGTATTAACAAAAACAGATATGACATGAAAGAGATAGTTGGGAAAACAAAAACAAAACAAAACAGGATGTGCAGAACATTTGCGTTATCTTCCCATGCTTAATTGACAATCTATCTTAAAAGAGTTGATGACATGCGGGCCAGTGGGAGAAATGCTAACCTGCATAAAGAAGTCCCTCCCATTATCAGTAAATATTCTCCACTTAGATGTATGCTCATTTGATACCACCGAACCCTCCTCAATCCTCTGTAAGCCAGTAACATTGGACCCTCCAATATTACCTGCAGAAGTTACCTCAGTGGCCACATCTTCCGCCAATACCACAGAGGAACCACTTCCTAAAATCAATGCTGCAACATACATGGCACATCGGCCAACAGATATTAATGCAACAGAACATCGAGACAAGGAAAGCGTATCATAAGATTCAAGACAAAAGAGTCCAACAAAGTTTTCCTTTAATTGGGAAAAAAACACTAAATGAACATAAAATTAATCATTTAAATGTGAAGCCACAGGAAATGAAGTATGATAAACGACCAAGAAACTCCCTTTCTATGACAAATAGTATGATGTGTAGGTCCCTCCCTTGGAATCGCACAAACAGATTATAATGCACTAGGAGTCAACCGGGATTGACTTGTTCTGCATTGGTGTTTGGCACCACGCATTTGAGTTCAAAAATGTGCTCCACCACAGACGTACACTATGAAAGAGATATCCTATCATGATTTTCTAACAAAAATGACATGGAGAGCGGAGGACGAGAAACATCTTAGCATTTTAGCCTCTTTGTGGTACTATGCAGTCCCAAGTAATGTACTCCTACTAACTACAACTAATCACCTATACAGTAAAAGAAAATTAAAAAGTACTTCCGTAGAATAAAACATACCAGCATGTCCAGAGATCAGAATCCAAAGAAAGTTTCCACCTTTCCTGCTCGAGAAACAATATTTCTCTCTGCCTGAAGTTTCAAAAGGAAATAAAAACGCTGCTTAAAAAGCACTCCTAGCAAATATTTACATCATTACAATAGAGAGAACAAATAGTTCCAAGACTACGTGTAAACCGTTCTATATTATATCCTGCTTCTAGACAGGTGCTCAACAGAGATCTAAAACTGATGACACCCTTCATTAGATAAATGTGACTCCCTAATCTGGCATATCTACTATCAGGAACATTGGGCATTTCAATGAAATTGTAACAGTTGTTTGCCTAAGATACTTGCTCAGGTAAATTTGTACCAAGGCTTCTCCAACTTATATGATCCATGTATTTCTTTAATTTCCGAACAACATTTTGACCAATATGTCTTCATCTCTAATTATTTATCCCACGATAACTTCTCGTGCATCTTTTCATCAACTACCTTTTGCGTAATTCTTGATAGCGAATCACCACAGTCACTTCAAAGTTTCAATCAACCGAAGTCTCCGCCAACCCCGAATTCCTAAAAATTCGCGTTTTCACCACTCGCTCACCTTTTACTCAAAAACCACCAACATCAATCACAAGCTAGGGCACACTCATCAACAAGACAAGATCCCCGAAAAGCGCGACGAATACGATAGCATAACAAGTTCCGATTCAGAAATCGAATTCCGAGAAATCGAAAGCAATGATCAGAAGTGAGAGGGCGAGAGCGGAGGGAGGCGAAGAGTAGTACTGTAAGTTTGACCGGCGAGTGCGTCGGGGATTCGCCGGCGAGAGGCGGCGGCGGCGGAGGAGAATCGGTAAGTGGATCGAATCCGTTTGAGGAGAGCGGCGGTTGCTTGCCGGAGAGGCATCGGCGGCGGCGGATTAGAGGAGCACAACTGTTTTGTCGCACAAAGTACAAAAATGAACGAGGAATTGTTCATTTTTACACTCGAACTTAGGACATGCACAACAATAAAATAAATTCATATAATTCCCCTGCAATAATTTTTTTTCCAAAATATTATCCAAAAATTTGAAAAAAATAATTCTCACTTAAAATAATTTGTATTTTCTTCACAACAAATAATCTCTTTCCATAATCAAAATTCTTCAACTCATCAAATCTCAACCAAAACTCATCAAATTCACTCTCATTTGATCATAAATACACAAATCAATCGATTTTTAATCACAAAATATCTCAAATCTTTTAATTTCATCTAAAATTCGGTTTCGATTGTTTTAAAAAATCTAATTACAAAATTATTATTCCTTAATCGTTTTCACTGATTGAAAACTGTAATCTACTTATTTGGGTTGGAGTATTTTAATTTTAGGAATGAGTTTGATTGATATTTGTTTTTGCTATTTTTTCTTGGGTTCTCAATTCGTTGGATTTAAACTCACACACTATTTTTTTTTTTTTTTTTAAACAATGCGTTAGTGTTTAGTACTTGATTTTTTTTTTCAAAACTAAAAAAAAAAAAAATTATGTTGGATACTATATAATAATCTTTTCAATTTTAAGGATATCATATTAAAAATTTTATCTCAATTGATTTTTATGGTTTCTGGATTTGTTGCATTTGAACAAGCACACTGTTTTGTTTTGTTCTGGCACTGTTTGAAACAATACGTCAATATTTGTTTTTTTTTTTCAATAAATAAAAAAATCATGTTGAGTACCATATGATAATGTTTTCAACTTTATGAATATAACATGTTATAAATTTTTGTTTTTATTGATTATTTATTGTTTTTCTTTTTGGTTTTTGGATTTGTCATATTTGAAGTGAAGCGCTGTGTTGTTTTGTTCTAATACACTGTTTATAGTGTGTCAATTTAATGAAACAGGATATCTGAATATTGCCAATGCTTCACAATCTCAAACAGTGCATCAATATAACAAAACACTTGAATAATTCTACACTTTTTAGTTCTTTTTTTAATGAAAAAACATGTTTTTTACTAAATAAGAATTTTTTTCAGGTCTATTGATATCATATTATAAAATTGTGTTTATGTATTTATTTAATCTTGTGTTTTTTTGAAAAAAATAATAGATGCATTGTTTGAATGAATTAGTGCGCGTATGTTATATAAACAATGCATCTGAATATTTTGATCATGTAAATAAGACGAAGTATTTTTATTTATTTTTTTGTTAATGAGTGTTGGAATCAATTCACTTGAATTTATGCATGATGTTATCGCTTTATCAAATGATTACAATTTTCTTTATAGAGTTCGAATGAAAAAATCCTGATTGATCAATTTTATATTTTTTTATTAGATTTTGTTGTTGAAAGAGTCTGTTGTTTATTATTGATAAGTGAAATTGAATTCGAGCGATGATTTCGATTAAAAGACGATTTGAGTTGGATTTTAATTTGGTTTTGGATTGAAGGATGCTTTTTATTTTCGTGGGTTTGTATGGTTTTGGGTTCGGTTACTCGAAATTATATGATGAGGATGAGATGGTGATGTGATGGAGAAGGTGGCTATGATGATGATGTGCTAAATTTATTGTTCGATCTATGCTCAATGTTGATTTTTGAGAAATAATAAAGATCCACTGTTTGATTGTTCAGACATATTGTTTGAAAAACACTGTTTCAAATAATGTACATTTACAATTACAAACGATGCGTCTTTATTATTCTCAACATTGTACCTTTGCTATTTCTCCATTATGATTTTTGAGATGAATAACGAAGTTGAAGATGATTATGCTGATATTTTTTAACTGATGCGTTTTGGGATGCACGTATTCAGTATTCAGGCGCATTTGTTTTTGATATTTCGTTTTTAGGATTCTGAGTTGAATGGAGAGTATGAAGATAATTATGCTGATGAAGATGTCATTAAGTTCGATTCTCTTTAATTGATGCGTTTTGGGATGCACTGCTTGATTATTCACGTACACTATTTGACTATTATAAAATGGTGTGCCATCTTCTTCTTCTTCTTCATCTGGTTAATGGATAATCAATTTCTCATAGCACAATTTCAACCTAGTTTCACGATTTCTAGATTCAATTCTTTCAATTTTCTGATTTGATGTGTTTCTAAGGTTTTAAGAATCGTTGAATTGAAAAAAGACGCATGAAGATTACATAAACGACAACGATTAAGTTTGCGACGAAGGACGGTGATCGACAATAGAGGAATGATGTTGCCGATGATGGAGGGAGAAGAAGAGGAGGAGGACGGGAAATTGTGAAAAAAACAAAATATAATTTTTGAGAATTTATCCAAATAAATTTTCTCTCTATTTGTATTATTTAATTATATTTCATTTATATTCGATGTTAGTGTTGCTGTTGCAAGCGGTATGTTATAAGATGTTGCAAATTAATTTTCACCACACAATCTTTAAAATAAAAAAAATATTCAAAAACATAAAAAAACAAATTGGAAAATTGAAACATGTGGTGAAAATGATCTACAACAGTTATTTCTCTGTTATTAGAACATCATTTTTTCCCATTATATCTCATTACATCTATAAAAAATATAATATATTACAGTCTTGATGAGTTACTAAGCATTATTTTTTATTTTTGTATATATTTTAATATATTTTTTAATATTATATCATTAATTTTCTCAATCACATATTTTTTTTTTCTTTTTTTTATCAATATTCTATTTCATGATATCTAATGTGAATGTTGTTACCCATCCTATGGGTTGAAACGTGATCCCAAGCTTTGGCGGGTTCGTTCAGTTGAAAAATATGAAATCCATAATTAAATTAATAAAGCCAATGATACTTTAAAACAAAAAACAATAATATATTGACTCAAGATTTTAATGGAGTTGATGTTTAGATACGGTTTCGAAATTACGTAGAAAGTACTCATGAGCATCTGATACTGTGATGCTTTGGTCCAATAAAACACATGTGTGTTTTGTTGTTACCTATCGTCGGTATTACTCGACTTATCCATCATGATTTCATTGATGTCAGTGATAGTTTAACTTGGCAAACATTTTTTTCATATCTACAGGTTAAAGAGACCACCAGTCATCACTTCCTCTTAATCTCCTTCTTCGTCGAATGCCCACGGCGAACGTTGAATTTCGCCGCAGAACCATCATCTCTTTGTTCCTGGTTAGTCCCTCTCCATTCATTCCATCAATTTGCTTTTCAATCTTCATTGAAATCATCGATTCTCAGTACCCAATTAGTCGATGGAAGATTCTGAGGTTCTCCAGACCCAATTACCCAATTGTTGTGTTAGTTCTTTCGGGTTTATATTAGGATTGTAAGAAATGGAGTTGAGGTGAAGTTTTCAATTGGGGTTAATGCAAAGATTATGTTTGTGGATGAAAATGCGATTCGAACAAGCAAACTCATTTTAGTCCTGACGGAGTAATCAGAAGGTTATTTTTTAACATACACCAACAACAACAACCAAGGTATTTCATATTTCTACTATGGGCAGATTTGGGGAGGACGAGAAGTCAGAGATCTACGAGGCAAGATCAAACTAGTGACCTCAATGTCATACCTGCTTTGATTGGAGAAACTTGTTCTAACAAAAGTTGAAACCGATGATAGAAGTCTCATGAATGTATATCTAATATTTCTCGACAGGAAGGGCCACTTTGTTTCTGTATTAGCACAAGGAAAGATGCAAAAAATAGTGTTAAGCGGGATAAGCAGTGGTTAGCACTTGCTAAGGCATTGAGGACATTGCGGTCAAGCATGTGGTTGCTTGATGTTAAGATGCAAATAATATTGTGGACTTTCTATATCATTAGTTTGAGATTTTGGTTTCAAAACTGGATAACCTATTGGTCTTTGCCAGTGGCGATCTGGATCTGCTTATGCTTAAGCGGATGCTTGATACATTTAAAACTGAAGATTTATTTTGTTGAAGCAATCACAATAGAAATGAATCGGTGATCTGGCTATCGTCATTTGCATTTTGATTTTGATTCTCCTTCCAAAACCAACCAACCGTTTGTGTTTTATTGCTTCTGCTCTCTGTCAGCTGAGTGATGAGCATTGTCACCATTGGTGCTTCCTTAGCATACATATGATTTCAACTCCATATCGAATATCAGATCATTATAAGGTAGCAACTCTCATAATGTGTGCTTGACATTAAAACAAATGTGAAGGAGTCGTAGTGGTTGGTAATGGATACATTCCTTGATTAGTTCTCATAGTCATTAGCATCTTACAAATGTTTGCTAATTTCATTGTCTTGATTTATTTCCTAACCGAAATGTTTGTTGCAACATTCTGGCAGAGTTTATGAAGAAGCTATATTGCAAGATCCATGGATTCAGATTTGGTGATGCATTGTGGAGGATGTCATTGCAGAAGCGTAAGGTGGCAAGTTGAAGCTCCATCCAGTGTTGTAGCATGGGAATGTAATTGTTCGGATTGCTCTATGAGAGGCAACACTTCTTTCATTGTACCCTCTGAAAAGTTTGAACTATTGGGTAACTCGAAAGAATTCCTAACGACCTACACCTTTGGCACACATACAGCGAAGCATACTTTCTGCAAGGTTTGCGGCATAACATCGTTCTATATGCCGAAGTCCAACCCGGATGGCATTCCAGTGACGTACAAATGTGTGGATCCGGGAACCTTGAGCCATGTTGAAGTGAGAAAGTTCGATGGTAGAAACTGGGATACCGCTCACGCGGCCACAGGAATAGCTGCATGCTCAAAGTTGCCTGGCTGAGTCAAGGCATTACAGTTGGATGCAAGATTAAAGTTGTATCACGAATGCACCACATTAATTGTTTCAGGTGAATCCTTGTCACAATCATGATTGTTATCTTATGTCTGGAAAAATATAGGACTGTGTAAGATTTTGAAGGATTCAATCCAATATCGCCGGACTGAATGTGTAACGGGATGATCAGATGAATGAAAATATTAACATCGATCACTACTGTGTGTGCAGTAGCTTTTGAAGGATTATAAACGCCCTTAACCGCTCTATAAAAGGTTTTTTTCTTTTTTCTTTTGGGGCACCTCCTCTTTTTCGTTAATCTTGTTAGTATCCATCTATAACATCTGCATCGATGACCAGCTAGTGCTTTCTTGTCTTATCTAGACTGATGAAAATTAGCCAGATCTTACTCTGATGTGCTTCACAAGGTTTTATATTTCGAAGTGCATCAAGATGATTGCAACATCAGAGATTGATTATCTGTAATTTCCGACCAGATAGATGATTGCATGAAAATTTGCTGGAACAAATGCACGACAATTTTCCTTCATATTTAGATTGATTACATTTGTTCATCGAAATCTATTTTCGTCTCTGGAGCTTTGATGTGTTGTTATCTTTGCACTCCCCCCCCCCCCCCCCCTCTCTATGACTAGCACTGTTGCAATTATTGTGACTGTAATAAGGATCTGTTTGGCGTGTCTACGAATGAAAATATCAAGGAACTGATGTAAGGATGTCTAAAGGTGCAAACTTTTCTGCTTTGGATGATGCCTAGCTAATTGTGCAGAGCGGATGGCATTTGGTCATGATGCGTTCTAATTTGGTAGTTCGATGCAAATGCAAATCCAGATCCTTCCCCTTTTGGCGACAACCATATGACATCATGTGATGGTGTACTCGGTTTAAGAAAAGAAATGAAAAATGAAGACAATGTAAACAGCGACCATGATCATCACGAACCAGCACGTTGTTCCTGGTTAGTCTCCACTTATCCTGTTTGTATCATTTGGGACTTGAAAGCAAGAGTTATATGTCATCTGTGTTTGCAGTGTCTTACTTCGAGGGGAAAAAAAAGCTTAATTAACTACATGAAAGACTAATTTCTATCCCTCTACTGAGTGAGGCGCGTATGTGAAGTGAATGGTAACAATCATGCATTCATGTCTATGATATTGCTGATTCATGGAATAGTTATCTCACTAGAAGAATAAGTCATGCGATTGTTGTTAATCAGGAATCTTTACTCATGCATTTCTCGCTGTCATGGTTGTTAAATGCTTAATCACCGTTGCTGTTGTGTGTGCTTGAGAAGAGTGATAATGGCATCATCCTCTCATCATTTTTGAGTTTGCTCACTACAGATCTCACATCGGCGTGAGGGTGAAGTTGTTGTCTCCATGGGAAGGCCTCCCTGCTGCGACAAAGCAAATGTCAAGAGAGGCCTCTGGACTCCTGAAGAGGACGCTAAGATACTTGCTTATGTTGCTAACTACGGAGTAGGAAACTGGACATTAGTTCCAAAGAAAGCCGGTACTCTAGCATGCTACTTCTTATTTTATGTTTGTTCTTCTGTTATATTTAGTTATGGTTTTACTCGGTTAATCTGTGTTGTGACAGGACTCAATCGATGTGGCAAGAGCTGCAGGCTTCGTTGGACTAACTATCTGAGGCCGGATCTGAAACATGATAACTTCACTCCCCAAGAAGAAGAGCTCATCATTCAGCTTCATCACGCTATAGGAAGCAGGTAAGCTCCTTTGTTTGTGAACTGTGACTTTAACAAATGATCACGATATTCTTGGCATCAATTACGACCAAACTCGGTCTCGCTTTCTTGTATCGTGTCTTTGTCAAAATGGGAAGGTCAGTCCTTGTTGTCGTGATTCAGGTGGTCATTGATTGCTAAACAACTTCCTGGAAGGACGGATAACGACGTGAAGAACTATTGGAATTCTAAGCTGAGGAAGAAGCTCGCCAATATGGGAATCGATCCCGTCACTCACAAGCCCGTCTCACAAATGCTCTCAGACTTCGAAAACATCGGCCACACACCAAATGCTCATTTCCAGCAGCTGTACCCAAACCCAGAAAACTCCCTTTACCAACCAATGCTCTCAGATCTAACCTGTCAGCACACATATCCAAACATGGTTGGCAAGATTCCTGTCGTAGATGAGACTCAGTTTCAAGAGAGTTGCTCGGTAAATTATCACCCGGGTCATGTCGACATCATGAACCAACAATGTCTCTTGGATGAGGTCTCTTCTTGTTCATCCTCGTCGTCCTCGTGTTCCATTAAGCCCAACCAACCATTTGCGCCTGATGCAGTGAATATTCCAGCAGCAGCAACATGTGGGTACAATGAGCTCCCACTCAGCACAGAGAACACCTTTGCACCAAACCGCGCTGCTGGGGGATTTACCATGTCAGATTACTATGCTGTGTCTGCTAAAAGTAATGGTGTAAGCAATGGCGCCTTTGAGCCTTCTTTGTCAGCGAATTCGTTCATCGAGGCTATCCTGGAGCGTGACATGGAGATCCATCAGGACCTTTTGGCCTTTGATGAGGACTTCGATTGCTAAGCTGAGTCTTAGACGCACCTTTCCAGTAGTTACGTTGAACCTTATTTTCGATTTTCAGTGGTTTTACCAGGAAGACTGTGACTTCTTAGGCACTAAGAGCGCGAGTAGTTCGCTCATGATCACGTGAGTAATCCAGCTCTCGTCTTCTGTTCTGTTCTGTTCTCCGCTTAGTTGCTTTTGGGAACTCTTTTTTTTGTGTGGGGAAAATAACCTTGATAGCCTCTATTTGAAGCCGGAGTTCTGTTACACATTATATGTTGATTCAGAATTTCGATCAACGACTATCGTTTATTTTGTACAAGGGCTCTTGGAGATTGTTTCTGGCGATCAAATCGGGACAGTCGTCGCTGAGCAGGAGAGATTATAGATTAGCCACTGATGGTGGCTAGTTAGCACTGAAGATCATCACTGGTTAAAATCCGCAGCATGTCATTAGGAAGTTGCATCAGTATTGATTTTCCTGTCATGATTATACATGAACACTTGCTCAGAGCAAAGATAATTTCTTAATCAATCCTTATCAGTGAGAGGATTCTTTTAACCTAGAAAGCAAAAAAAAAAACTACACCCACCACCCCAATTTATATAAAAGATATTTTTTTTTTTTGATAATGAGATATAAATGGGGTTTAGAAAAATAAATGAGAAAAATAAAGAAAGAAAACGATAAAAAATAATTTGATTATATTAATATAAATTGATTAATAAATAAAAAATAAAAAAATTCTAAAAAAATAAAACTGATAAAAAAAATATTATAAATAAATTAGAATGAGAGGGGGTATAATTGTATAATCCAGACACCATAGATTTTGGCCATAGTTCAACCTTTACATGCCAGACTGAACCGGATCTGTCTCACCGTCGGCGACAAACATTTCTCACTAAACCAACAATCTCAACCTGCCCACAATATTTTGCAGATGGAACCAATGGTGGGAAAGATTCATATGTCTCTGGGCACTCTACTCATGTTTCTTCACACCCTTCGAGTTCGGGTTCTTCCGTGGAATGCCGGACGACTTCTTGGTGCTCGACATCGCGGGACAGCTCGCTTTCCTCATCGACATCGTCCTCAGGTTCTTCGTCGCATACCGGGATAGTCAGACCTATCGCATGGTTTATCAACATAGCTCCATCGCGCTCAGGTAATAAGAACGTGTACATCTTGTCCGTCTTTACCGACTCAGAAAAGAATAGCTGGGTGACGTTGCTGATATGCTGAGTTATGCGCAGGTACTTGAAGTCTAGCTTTCTTTTGAATTTTCTGGCCTGTATGCCTTGGGATATAATTTACAAGGTACCAATCTTTTTTAATGCACCTTGTTATGTCTTGAGATTGTTTCCATGAGAGGAGTAAAACCCCCTTGAGAGAGAAGGGCTTTGTATCACTGGGCCAACCCTTTCTGACTAAGAGTTAGAGGCATGGTTTTCATGCTAGTTTTAGGGTAAATGGAAGAATATTGTGATGAAAACTTTACCAGGGATTGATATTGGGAGTCAGGGTGTACACTCTGTTGCAATTGGTTCATGGTGGAATCTGATACTTGGTTGGAAAGCCCTGGACTCTTGTGAATACTGTCATTTATTTACAAACACTCTCCTACCTGTTGCAGATTATAGGCATCATATGATACCACAGCAAATGTAATTTGAGAATTTGGCCATTTATTTTAATTAAATTTTTGCTGGATATGTAATTTAGCTGAAATTTATGTAATGAGTAGGTTGTTTGTGCTAAATTTATAAGTCTGCCTTGTGAAGAATCTTGTTTGTTTCAACAGTTACTAGAAAAACTCAGAATTCATATTGAACACTTATGGTTGATCTCTCTCTTGTAGGCATGAAGAAGTCAGGTATTTGCTCTGGATTGATTGATTTGAGTGCGCAAACTTATGAGCTTCTTGCAAATGCTGGAGTAGGACATATTCTAAAGCTCCTTTTTGTTGAGCTTTACTGCACGCATACAGCTGCCTGCATCTTTTACTATTTAGCAACCCTTGTTCCTCCGAATCAAGAGGGTTATACTTAATTGGGAGTTTAAAGTTGGGAGATTACAGTTATGAAAACTTCATAGAAATTGAACTTTGGAAGAGATACGCAACATCTCTATATTTTTCCATTGTCACCATGGCTACTGTTGGTTAGTTACTTTTCTCTTTTGACTTTATACCCTTTCTCTGTATTCTTGTAGCATTCGACCTTTCTCAAGTATATTGGTTAGCTACTCATGGCTTTACCGTTGTTTCAGGTGATGGTGATATACATGCTGTCAATGTACCGGAAATGATTTTTGTTATGATCTATGTCTCATTCGATATGGTTTTGGGGGCATATTTGATTGGTAACATCACTGGTCAAAGGATGAAAGACTGAAAGATTCAGGGATAGAATGAGAGAGGTGATGAAGTATATGAATAGAAATGGACTTGGAAGAGGCCTCAGGGATCAGATCAAAGGACACCTGCGGTTAGAGTATGAAAGCAGCTATACTGAGGCTATCGTCCTGCAAGATATTCCAATCTCTCTACGTGCAAAGGTAAATAAAAGAAAAAATTTAATTAACATGCTCTAGTTGAAGTGTGTTATATGTCCTTGTTTTTTCACTTTTTTTTTTTTTTTATCTCTAATTGATTCTACTTGCTCTTTTGCAGATTTCTGAATCATTATACTCATCAATACTCGAAAATGTTCCTCGCTTCAAAGGTTGTTCCTATGAATTCATCAATCAAATTGTAAATCGATATTCTTACATCATTTTTCATGTTAATTTTGAGCATTTGTTGGTGGTCATGGACTGATGTATGTAATCCATGTATCGGCACATGTGATTTAGTCTATGATTCACAGTGAAACTTTTTTTGTTTCTTGATATCTCGATCATGAGCTAAAATAGATGATTAAATGAATTTCCAGACTATGGTTCTCTTGGCCGGATGCCATTGTTTGTAGACTAGACTGTTCCATCAAGTTGGTAAGGAGTCGGGAAATTTAATTTCTTTGCTTGTGAAATAGGAATGAAGTTAATTTTTTTTTTTCATTTTTTTTTGGAAATTTAGTTTCTTTTGGCCAAAAAACATATATATTGTCCCGTTCTGGCGTTTTGTATGTTCAATATTCATAATAGATGTTACTGGGAAAGAAATACGAAATAAGGGAGAAACAATGATGCTGATGTTTGCTGGCGTATTGTTCTCCATGTTCATTTTGCAGGTAATACGAGTTCATGAAGAGTTTTTTTCCTTCCAGGAGAGGTGATATTGGAACAGGGGAACATAGTTGATCAACTTTACTTTGTTTGCGACAGGTTGCTGGTATTATTCTGTACACCCATTTGCATATTTGTTAACCCATGTCATCCTCTTGCCATCTACCTCTCGGTCAATTTGGTGTTATATCACATTAGTGAATCTTTCCTCTGGAGGAAAATTTCTCTTATTTGAAACAGCCTGTTGATGCTTACTTTATCTAGCACAAAAGAATCATGTCAAGTGGTTATTTTCTTTATTTAATTCAATAAGTACCATTCTTTTGTTTACCAGTGAAACAGAATATCTGAAGCTAACGGCGACACTGTGTTTGTGCAGGAGATGGTAGGCATAAGAGAAGATGCATCCGAACAGACTATTTCGCTTCTTGAACCAAACAGTTCTTTTGGAGAAGTTTCTATTCTGTGCAACATTCCTCAACCTTATACTGTGAGGGTTTGCGAACTCTGCAGACTTCTGCGTATTGATAAGGGTCCTCAACAACATATTAGAGGTAATTAGAATTCTTCTGATATCCTTCTTCGATGATTACTAAGTATTGCTCGATTTTCAATTTTTTCAACATTGATTAGATCGGTTGAAGACCCCATATTAAAGTTTTATTATACATAGATGAACTTTGTCATGCTGACTGCGGGAAGCACTTCATGTTTTTTGGCAGGGAAAAGATTCCAAACAGCTTGTGAAGCAAGTCGAGTCTGATATCACTTTTCACATAGGGAGACAAGAGGCGGAACTTGCTTTGAGAGTTAATACAGCTGCATATAATGGTGATCTATATCAGCTCAAGAATCTGATTAGATCCGGAGCTGATCCAAAGAAAGCAGATTATGATGGAAGATCACCGTTGGTATGTCATCTAGTTAAAGAAATACGGTCGATTTTGAATGATTCTACTGTAAAATGTATGCTGAGCTAGCATTATCCTTTGTGTAAGAAGATTATTACAATTGTATCGTTAGCCTATAATCTTTGGAGCACACACGAATTCTGATTACTTCGAAAATCACCTTTTCATGCAGCATCTAGGTGCATCAAGGGGATACGAGGACATCTTAACTTTCCTGATTCAAGAAGGGGTAGATATCATTTCAGGTGAATTTATCATCCTTCATACTAACCCCAAAGACAGATTGCTTTTGTAATTATTCGTTTCATTTCCTGGTAAGTAATGTGCTTGGTTTCTTTCTACAGATAGTTTTGGCAACACACCTTTGTATGAAGCCATAAAAAATGGGCACGATCTTCACTGTTATTCACTGAAGGGGCTTCATTGAATATCAAAGGCTGGAGTTTTTCTTTGTGGGGTTGTTGCAAGAGGAGGTTCCGAATTTCTGAAAAGAGTTCTGTCTCATGGTGTCGATCCAAACTCTACGACCATAGAACTCCACTCCATGTAGCTGCCTCTCAAGGGCTGTATCTGATAGCAAAGTTGCTGATAGAAGCTGGAGCTAGTGTTCTCACCAAGGACAGGTATTATTAGAGCCTTTTGATCTAATTATGTATATTTGAAAAATGGGTTTCAGCTATCACAAATATTTTTTAAGTTTTTAGTAAGTCATTTTATTTGTTTCTTTTTTGTAGATGGGAAAACACTCCACTTGACGAGAGCCGGAATTGTGGAAACACGAACTTGATAATGTTATTAGAAGATGCAAAATCTGCTCAAATATCTCGATATCCGGACTACTCTGATGGTAAGATAGGTAACTTTTAAACATTGGTCAACCTGAATATATGCTGGCATTGGTTTTCTGCTTTTGGGTGGAAAATGAAACTTGAAAGACATACTATCGGAACTAAAATACTCCCTCTGTTCCACAAAGGTTGCAACGGTTTGATTCGGATCGGGAATTTATGTGTGTTGAATTTTTATTGAATAATATTAAAAATATGATTTACTGTAATAACTGTGAAAGAAGATAAAGGGTGTACTGTATCTGATTTAATATTATTCCTCACCAAATGAGAATATTATAATTTTTATGGGACATCCAAATAAGACAAGTGTTGCAATTTTCATGGGACGAAGAGAGTAGTTCAGAGCCGCTCTCGTCACCGTCTCTCTTCTCTTGTTATTGTTGTCTACCTGGATCTCTTAGACAATCCTCGGAATATTCCCACGGATACTAGTAGATCTCCTGCTTGCCCATCATTGTTTAAACCATCTCAAATTAGTGTCTCTTCTGTAAACTCATTCATTTATTAGTCAGATATATTGAAGCTTTGAAATGAACCCATTATGCATTTTCACCCAATCCGTACCATAGGCCGTTCCAGCATCTAGTCGTTGGTTTGGTAATTTGATGAGTCAATTCTCAAGAACATTGATTGGGTCTCATGTTCCTCCGGTATCCTGGGTTGTTTGTTTTTCTTTATTCTTGACAGAGATACCAAATACTACCACGTTAGCTTCACTTCAACTTCTGAAGTTATTTTCTAACAAAGCGTTAATTTTGCAGAAAAAAACAGCAGAGAAGGAATAAGTGTTCAGTATTTCCTTTCCATCCGTGGGACTAGGAGCGGAAGCCGGGAGTGGTATTGTGGGTGCCACAAAGCATCGACGAGCTCGTAAAACTAGCAGCTGATAAGCTAGATTTGCCTGACCTCTTGTATACTATCTGAGGATGGGTGTCGAATTATCGAAGTTGGCATGATTGATAGTGGTCAGAAATTCTATTTGATCAATGAAACGCAGGAGAAATAAGTTTTGCTACCATCTGCTGTGTCGCCGCCCTTGTGCATATTTTGTCAGTGAGTTCTTTCTTGTATTGAAAAGTTGTGATGGTTATGCATTCGTTTGTGAGCTACAGGTGCAGAATGGCTCACAAGGTAGTGAGGTACCTCTCTCTCAAGCGTCCTGGCTCGCCTTTGATGGCGACGAACTGACAAAAACTGATTCAAAGGAGGTAAAGTAAAGCAAACAAGGCTTAACTGAAAATTGAAGAAATAGCCAAGATGCACGGAAAACTTTTTACAGAAGAAAGGATCGACTCTAAGAGATCAATCTGCAGATAGAGGACTTGAACTTATCATTGAATGTCTCCTTACATCTCAAACTGAAACCAAGGCTTACCCATCTTCGATTGGCTGCATAACCCAGAACTGTTTTCTCATAGATTCATTCACCATTTATTATCTTTATGATGCCGATACAAAATGTTCGATAATATGAGAGTACAGAGTAACATTAGTTCTTCAAATGAAGATCTACAAGCATCATAGCATATACTACTCAGAACAGCGGAGATCGATGAGGAACTCCTTTCCTTCTGTGAGCTCTCGTCACTGGCAGTGGTTGATCGTTCTTCTTTGGCTTGTCGATCTCAGCATTCTTCAGCAAAAGGAAGGGTGGAGTACATTCATCTTGCTTCCTAAAGAATGCTTCAACCTGTAAAATTCATCAAGTTTTCCAAGCACTTCATCGCGATTTGTTTTCATAACAAAAGCAATGAGAATATCAGCTAGCTTAACTTACCTAATGATTGACAAAGACAGCATTTGCTATACCAAATCTGTCAATAATGCATCAATCTATCTAATGAACTTGTTCATATTCTAAGTATATGCAGCATTATCCCTATTGTTTATATTTTATAATGTAGAGATAATTCCTGATGACTTTAGAAGATAACGAACTCCTCTTTTCATGGTTAGAGAGGAGAGCTGCTTTTCATTGAGGCAACCTCTCTTGACATTGAAATCTTCATGCCTTAATCTCAAAATTTCTTGTATGAAATGAAATAAGTTAAAGAAGAGTCACTTCTAAACAAGTCTAACCTTGCAAGAAATAGAGCAATATGAGTAGAGGGTGGCGTCGACTAATCTTCGTTTGCAGATGTCGCAGGTTGTATCATTGTCTGGTTTCGACCCGCAATGAGGAAGAGGAGTCAAAGCTACTACAAGCTGCCTGTTGCACCTGTATGGCTGCAGTCCCCCAGAAAGACGATATCTAATCATAAAAAAAGCATGAAACATATAGAATAGATGTCAGTTACAATGTTATATACATTCCTAGGTAAAGAGACCTGGATTTCCGAGCAGTCGAGATGTTCTTCAATCTCGTCGAGGGGGACGACATCCTTGTAAACATGCCTATAGATCTTCAGAAGCTTGTGCTTGTCATGAGGTCCCAAAGTAACGCAATACTGGCATACCGATGCGTTACAGTTTATACAGTACTTGTTCTTCTCATTTCTACGGATCTCATGAACTGTGCACGAGTCGAAGAATGTCTTCTGTAAGAAACAGTAGAGCCACTTGGGTATCTGCTTTTCGGCTTCGATCTGATCCGCTCGATCGACCTAATCCGTCATATACAAAGTGTTCGAATCAATAACTCAAATGTGGTGTGAGTGCTGGATTATAATTCGAGCTACTTGATGTCTACTCAATTGATAGTTACTCTGAATATGTTCCTTATATATATATTTTTTTGGATATTTTATCATTAGTTTGAATATTTGAATAAAATTGATTTTTTTAATAATGTTATATTTAGGAAAAAGAAGAATCTCAGATGCCAAATCAAGATCATATATCTCAATATTTTATATTTTACTGTTTATATAAATTTTAATGTTGCCAAGTCAACTTATATGAGAGGTGACCAAAAAAGATTTAAAATGTAAGATTTTGGCAACATGGTTTGTAGAAGATGGTGTTTTCTAATGTTTATGATTAGGAGAAGAAACGGTTTATCATTGAGTTAATGATTTTTGATCGGATTATGAATTGAAAAGGAAGATTAATCACAATTGTAATAGAATCCAAATATAATACTATGAGTTCAATGAGTCTAGAAATCCAAACATTCAAGAGATCCCTACTTTAACATATGCAAAACAATCAAGATCATCAATAATACAAGCCCATCATTAATTTATGGGTCCTTTTTCATCTATCATACCTCAGCTAAAGGCTCAATTTTGGAACTTGATGATGAAGTACGGCTTCCCATTGTCTAACCAAAAAAGGTAAACGATTAATCAACTGAATGCATTACAAGTAAAGATTAGCGATACGACGAAACTAATTAATCAAGCAAACTATCAACGATCGAATGCCAGTAGATATTAAGTACTCGTAAGTTCATACCTCGAACCCAACCTCAAACGACGACGAGCTTTCCCTAAGCTAACCTAACAATCACGGACGGATTGAACATTGTGCAAAGAAGCGAAAGATTACAATGTATCGAAAACTATGGTGTCAAAATACATATACAAGGAAATGCACTAACCTGATAAGCTTCATAATCAAATTCTACCTAGAACAAAAGAAACGTGATGGAGTGTGTTTTTTTCATGAAGCAGAAAAGAAGGTGCCCTTTTTTTGGTTTTTACTTTAGCTTGTTTCGATTCATGTTTTATGGTAACGTCTACAAAAGAAGTATTGAGCAGTGCTTGCCATATGTTTAAAACTCAATGGAGTTGAATTTAAACTTTTTTTTTTCTGAACCATCAATATTAAGTATAAAGTATAAGCAGATAATGTTGTGTTTTTACCATATACAGGCAGATTTTTATTAGCTGTAAAATGTAACAATATGGGAGATTTCTGCATATAATCTTGAACTAGCAAAGTCATATTATGATATGAAAACTTGAGGGGGCAAAGAAGATACGAATTAAATGAATATAAATGTATATTTATGGGTGCTTGTAAGAGAATCCGATTAAGTATTATTAATATATAATGTCAAGAAAGTGACTTTTTTTTGTTGATAAAGTGGGTTTAATAAGCTCACAAGAGTCTAGAGTCATTAGTCATAGACAATCCATGGCACGTGTCGTATGGGGGTACAAATTGGAAATTAGTGTTCATCTATTTACTCTCTGATTAAATTAATAATGTAGAAATTATTGTAGTAAAGAGCACGAGGATTAATTATTGTTAAATGAAAATTGAAATTGTGAGGGATTTTATAATGTAAATTTCTTATTAATTAAACTAATGATCTAATTACCTAAATAATGAACTAAGAATGTTAAGAACTAACTAAGAATGCGATAAAATGGATTTAGATGGTAAACTATTAGAAACAAATGTAGGAAATTTTCATAACTTCATTTTAATTTATGGATCAATAATCGACTAATTATAATTTAGATTCGTTAATGATTTATTTGATTATAATACAAGGGTCTCCTATATTATGTTATTTAGAATAATGTTCGAAAAGGAACGTCGGCTCGAACAATTTCGTTCGATGTCTATCAAAACAATTGAAAATATGTTGATTATTAAAAAAGAATATATAATCAACCTAATCACTTAATCTAATATATCAAAAAAATGTATAATGTATATCAAAAGAAATAAGACTTATATTCATACGTATAAAATAACCCAAAATACGTAATTGCTGCAAGAATTATTGAACCGAGATAATACGAAATAATGCATTAAAATACATAATGAATAATATAATAAATATATATTTTTATACTTATTTTTAGGACGGAGGAAATACATACATTAATCCAAGTCTAATGGTAAAAAAAACATTAATCCAATACAATTTTTTCTTCCAAAATAATCCAACTTTACAATCTTAGTAATGCAAATATCAATATGAGTGCCCAAAACATAAGGATTTTTTTTTTTTTTTGTTACAAACAAAATACGGAGTATAAGGATTTTATTATCGAATCGACCCTACCCTAATGTAACATTTCTCCCCTTTCAATTGCTGCGTTTTTCATTCTTTACCTATTTAGGACCAAAGTTTGAAATTTAGCCCAGCTGTATTTCTAGAGAAAGGAAGTGCAAGTACATTAGAATATAAGTAACTACTCCAAAATTCCCACTTTCCCTCGCATGCAATTAAGACATCAACCCGATGCACATTCATGAAACCAAACCCAAAACAATAGGAGTCCAATTGGGTTTAGACCAGCTAACATCTTAGACATACAAACCCAAATGACCAAACTACCCTTGTCAAACCAAGCTATTTGATTTTAGTCCATCGACATTTTCGACATCCTGACCCAAATGACCAAACTACCCTCATAAGACCAAACCAAATCATATTGATACTAGATCATGTAACAATTTGAACATTCAAACCCAAAATGATCAATTTACTCTCATAAAACTAAACCATTTTGATATGTTCTTTTCCATCAAAATAAATTACGATATTACATATTTTGATATATTTTATTCTTATTTTTAATGATATCAACAAAATATTGAATTCTTATGAATAAAATTTATAACTTAATTTATCATTATTATTTTATAATAATTTTATAAAAATTATAATTAATCATTCTAAATTATATCTCAAAATATATATTATCATAAATTATTCAAAATAACCTAATTACCCTCGGCAAAACCAAACCAATTTGATTTTAGATTTAGATGGTCCAACAATTTGGACACCTTAACCAAATGACCAAACTACCCTGTCTAAGTGGGCCTAAAGGATCACAAGCTCGACACAAACACAAAAAACTCCAGCCTTTCATCACTGTCATCTTGCCAGCATTTGCTATGTGGCCCCTTCTTCCCATGTGCCCTTTGCTGTCTTCTCCTCTCAACTCTCCCTCTTCCTCTCCTCCCATGGCTTCCTTTCCCTTCAAAGTTCCCAAATTTTACACAGATTCCACATTTTGAGTGTGTCCATCTTGTTAGAATCACTGTTTGAGAGTGCCCATCCTGGATTTTCTCATAAAAATCACATTTTCAGTATGCCCATGTTGTGATTTCACTGTGAATCCACATCTTGGGAGTGCCCATCTTGTTGCTTTCACTGAAAATCCACATTTTGGGAGTGCCCATCTTGTTATGTTCTTATTTTGAGAGTACCCAATCTTGTTCTTTCACTCAAAATCCACATTTTGGGACTGCCCATGTTGTTAATTTATCTGAAAATCCAATCTTGAGAGCACCCCATCTAGTTTTTACTCCCAAAATCCACATTTTGAGAGTACCCATCTTGTGATTCTACTCAAAATCCACATTTTCAGAGCACCCATCTTGTGATTTCACTAAAAAATTACATTTTGGGAGTACCCAATTTGCTCTTGTTCTCAGATCTCAAGATGAAGAAGAAGCACGAAACCGATTTCAATTTCGATCCGTTTCATTTCATGCTCTTTGCAGCAGTTTCCTCTTTGTTTCTAACATATGCAGAGGGCCAAGAAGTAACAGTTGATGCACCTATAATGCTTGAGCTCAAACAAAGTTTGAATCCACCAGAAACCCTAGGCTGGTCGGATCCGGATCCATGCAACTGGGATCATGTGGTTTGCTCATCAGATAAACGGGTCACCCGGATCCAAATCGGGCGACAGAATCTCCAAGGTACCCTCCCCTGGAATCTCTCAGCTTTGTCTCAGCTTGAAAGGTTTGAGGTTCAGATTAATAACATAACTGGTCCATTCCCTAGCTTGAGTGGGCTGAGCTCACTGCAAGTTGTGATGCTTAGCAACAATCAGTTCACGTCATTTCCGTGGGATTTCTTTGATGGGTTGTCGTCGCTTCAAGCGATAGAGTTGGATGGTAATCCGTTCTCGAGCTGGCAGATCCCTGAAGGGATCAAGAATGCCACTTCCCTGCAGAATTTCTCTGCGAATAGCGCGAATATTAGTGGTGAAATTCCTGATTTCTTTGGGCCGGAACAGTTTCCGGGGCTCCAGAACCTGCATTTGGCAATGAATAGTTTAGGTGGTGGTTTGCCTTCGGGGTTTTCAGGGTCTCAGATTCAGTCATTGTGGGTTAATGGGCAAACTGGGAAGAAGCTAGGTGGAGCGATCGATGTTATACAGAATATGACTTCGTTGGTCGAGGTTTGGTTGCATAGTAATGCGTTTACGGGACCTTTTCCGGATTTCTCGGGGTTGAAGAACTTGCAGGTGTTCAATGCGAGGGATAATCAGTTCACCGGTGTTGTTCCGCCATCTTTGACGGATTTGGGGTCGCTTAAGGTTGTTAATTTGACGAACAATATGCTTCAAGGGCCTATGCCGGAGTTCAAAAGCTCTGTGTCGGTGGATATGCAGGGGAACTTAAATAGTTTCTGCTTGCCTAGTCCTGGTCCTTGCAGTCCGCAGGTGAATGTGTTGCTGTCGATTGCTAAATCGTTTGGATACCCGGTGAGGTTTGCGAGCAATTGGATAGGGAATGATCCCTGTGCTGGTTGGTCTGGGGTCACTTGTAACAATGGTAATATTACGCTGATAAATTTTGCGAAGATGGGAATCACTGGAACTATCTCGCCTGATTTTTCGGTTCTCAAGTCGCTGCAGAAGCTCATTCTTTCAAATAACAACATTAGTGGCACCATCCCACAGGAGCTCACTACTCTGCCAGCACTTTCTTCATTAGATGTGTCGAATAATCAGGTCTATGGGAAAGTGCCATCTTTTCGGAGCAATGTGTTGCTGAACACAGATAATAACCCTAATGTAGGCAAAGATGCTGCTGGGCCGTCATCAAGCGGCTCTTCTGGTGCTTCTAGTCCGTCTGTGGATCCAGGCTCACATAATGATGGTGGTTCTCGGCACAAATCTTCTGGTCAAGTACTGATAATTGTTTTCTCTGTGGCCGGAGGCTTCCTTGTAATACTCGTTATCTGTGTCTTTGCATTCTGTCTTTGGAATAGGAAGCAGAAGCACTTCACTCGGGTTCAGAGTCCAACTGCCATGGTGGTTCATCCCCATCTTTCTGGGTCAGACAATGACAGTGTCAAGATCACAGTGGCAGGATCAAAAGCTAGTGTTGGGGGCATTGGTGATTCCCATACCGTCCCCAGCAGTGAAGTAGGCGACATCCACATGGTTGAAGCTGGAAACATGATGATCTCAATCCAAGTCCTTAGAAATGTGACGAATAATTTCAGCGAAGAGAACATTCTCGGGCAAGGAGGTTTTGGCACGGTGTACAAAGGGGAGTTGCACGACGGAACAAAGATCGCTGTGAAGCGAATGGAGAATAGTGTCATAGCCGGGAAAGGTCTGACAGAGTTCAAGTCCGAAATCGCCGTGTTAACCAAGGTCCGACATAGGCATCTGGTTGCCCTTTTAGGGTATTGTTTGGACGGGAATGAGAAGCTGCTAGTTTATGAGTACATGCCACAAGGGACACTTAGTAGGCATCTGCTCAGTTGGGCTGCGGAAGGGATGAAACCACTTGAATGGACCAAGAGGCTGACAATTGCCTTGGATGTCGCTAGGGGTGTAGAGTATCTCCACGGTTTAGCCCACCAAAGCTTTATACATAGGGACCTTAAACCTTCAAACATTCTTCTTGGTGATGATATGAGGGCAAAGGTTGCTGACTTTGGACTTGTGCGTCTTGCTCCGGAGGGGAAGGGCTCAATTGAGACTAGGATCGCTGGGACTTTCGGATACTTAGCGCCTGAATATGCAGGTATCTTGTCTTACTTCATTCTTTTTAATGCATGGACAAACAAGATATTATGTATCTTTCCTGTTGCATGGACATAGTCACATTATGTCATTGTTATCTATGAAAATTTTACCCCATAGAGCTGAAAGTTAAATCTACTGCGAACCTTTTTAGTAACCCTGATATTAGGCAGCTGTAGAGCGGACTTGATGTGAGTCTGATGCTACATTAAACCTGATATTTCGACACTGGATATTATATACTTACGTGATAGGTTCGCCATTTCGGGGTAGGACCAATGGCAAAAAATAAATAAATAAAATTGGGTTTAAGTGATTATTTTTATAGTTATTCCCCTTAATTTTGAAAATTGGCACATGTCCTCCCCCGAGGGGGATTAAGTGATTATTTTTATAGTTTAGGGGTAAAGTGTAAGCAGATATATTTGAGGGAGGTTAAATGCTATTTTTCCTTACATAGATAACAACTAATATGATCAATATTTTTCCTTACATAGATAACAACTAATATGATCAATATTAAAATTTTGCCATGAATGTGATTCACTTTATCCATTTGACAGAATGAACTTATTCCATTTGGCCCTGGATTGCCGCCAACATAATGTGGGGTTATCAGTACATTCGTTTGGAAACACATTTGAAGCCCTGATACTTAGAATGTAGGGTGAGCTACAACTACTATGTATATATTCCAGGTTGCAGCTGATCCCAGTTAAAGGAATAATATCTATGTTTGTTAGTAGTGATTGCTATTCATGCATTGCGCTCTTTAAGCGTGATTTTGGCGTAATAGACTCCATTTTTTGGGTTCTTTATATGTGCCTGCCCTGTTTCTCCTTGTCTATCATAGATGCTTCTAATGTTTCTCAATCCTTTCATGAATCTTCTGAATGAGTAGTTACTGGACGAGTCACCACTAAGGTCGATGTATTCAGCTTTGGCGTGATCCTGATGGAGCTGATCACTGGAAGAAGAGCCCTGGATGAGACCCAACCCGAGGAGAGCGTCCACCTTGTTACATGGTTCAAGCGCATGCACGTCAACAAAGACATGTTCCGCAAAGCCGTTGACCCCTCAGTTGACCTGGACGAGGAGACTCTCGCTAGCATCAACACCGTCGCAGAGCTTGCTGGACACTGCTGTGCAAGGGAGCCATATCAGAGGCCTGACATGGGTCATGCCGTCAATGTCTTATCATCTCTAGTGGAACTCTGGAAGCCAACTGAGCTGAACTCTGATGACATATACGGTATAGACCTAGACATGTCGCTGCCTCAGGCGCTGAAAAAATGGCAGGCTTTCGAAGGAAGAGGCCACCTGGATTCCTCGTCATCCTCTCATGTCGCCAGTCTGGACAACTCTCAGACCAGCTTACCCTCTTATCCCTATGGGTTCGCCGAAACATTCACATCCTCTGATGGGAGGTGATCAGGTGATGACACGTGCCATCGAGGATGAAATGGTTTATTCTGACGTTGTTCATTCTGTGTTGACGCCTCTGTTCGTTCTTGGCGTAACCAAGTTGTCCCTGTAGATGAATCACTGTATGCTTTACTATTGATGTTCGAGTTCCCGCTTTACTTTTGTAGAACAGTAGTTTTGGGAGTCTAATGTTTGGTTCGTGCCGAAGCCATTCTGGTTTAGTATTTTGCAGTAAGACTTTCCACCGCTTGATGCTTAACTGCGACTCAAAGCATATGGCGTGCTCGGTAGATTCGTGCAGTGATGTGATTGCAGGGTTTGCTTATAATGCGTAAATTGCAACACAAGCGGTACAGGAGTTACAATAGTAAGTGAACCGTGAATCATGCCCCAGTATCTTGTACTTCTGGGTTGAGATATACATCCAATCCAAGCTTACATGGTTATTGTGAGCCAGGAGCCATGTTTGATTCTCGTTTCTGTTGTTGTACAGTTTCTGTCACGACGATCTTAGGATGGACTTACACCGGAATGATGACTTCCTCAGTTTCATGTCCTCTTATTGGTACTGAATGACTCGATCTCGCAACTCATCAGTCATCTGACCATCTATCTTCTATTCCATTGTACCACTGAGTCAAAACATTTCACAAGATCCATGAAGCTGGCTAGCAAGTTTCATGCCCGCACCAAAATGAAAACCTACGAGAGTTTCTACATTGTGTTTGGCACCATACAACAACAACAAATCCTCATATTTCCATCATCAAAGAAATGTACCAGTCTGTCTCATTGTTTGATGGCATATATTGGTCCAAAAACACCAATTACACAAGTCAACTCATGCCCGTTATACACCGCAGCCGCGACCGCCGCCGCCACCACCATCACAACCCATAACCTACTAAACATAGATTCAAGAAAAAAAAAATACTGATAATATATCAGACGTCAATCTTGTCCCTATCATAACCAAATAGACAAATTATTACACAAAATACAACAACAATAACCCATTATTTTCTCAAGATACCAGAAGGATGTAGTGTACATAATTTTATTCCTCAAACAATAAAAAAATTATTTTCGAAATAAATTATTACACAAATTGTTATCTCAAAATATTTTTATTGTGATCAGTTCATGACATCTACTTGATGAGCGACTTTATCTCCAAAAAAAATAAATCGAGAGTTCGACTTTTGAAAATGTTCTACTTATAAGCGTGGTTGAATTAAAAGGTCTTTAAGGTTTGGATTTCTTTGTGGGGAATGAACCTTAAAAAAAAAAAAAAGTGGATCAAGCGCGCGCGCGCACATACACTATGAACGTGTCTCTCATTTCCTCACTCACTTTTCCCCATCACTTTCGTCTCAAACGAGTTCTCAACCACCACCCACACTTTCACGAACTCACAACAAACAGTCTCTCAACAGCATGGCGGAGCCGTTCGAATCCGAGAACGGTACCACCACAGTCAACGACTCCGTCGACGCCGAAGAAATCCACAACGTCAAGCGACACCGCCGCTTCGAGGACGAAAACGGCGTGGTTCTTGGAGAGGAGGGATTGTGCAGTCTGTTGAGGGGGTTTGTGAGTTCGATACTGTATCCGGAAGAGGGGAGTGGATTGGCGGGGAAGTCGGTGGTGGATCGGGCGAAGGCGGCTGCGAAGAGGGATGCGGGGAGGGTTAGGGACGCTGCTAGGGTTAGTGGATTGGGGATTGTTAAGTGGACTAGGCGTGGGGGTCATCTGAGGGCACTGCTCGTCATCTCTGTGAGTGGTTATTCAAATTGAATCAAATCCGTTGGATATAGAGTCCTATTATCATTAGTTTGTATTTTTGGTAGATATGGTTCCTGAAACGTTACTCATGATGTGATTGTATTTTTGTTGGATTTGACTGTGAGTTGGTGATGAAGAAGTTTTTGGAAGTGAAGTAGTAGTTGAATTGGTTGGATTATGCTGTTGAAACTATGTGTGTGACTTTTCCATGTGGAAGGTGAAAGGAAAAAAGTTTTGAGTATGTTTTGACTTGTGAATGGTTAACATATCCAATTGACTTTGGCTTTTATTTGAGATATGTGTTCAGTGCTTGCGTGAATGTGTTCAGTGCTGGGTTTGAGGGTTGGACTCCTCTTGTGAGGTCCTTTTGGATTCCAAAATATTAGTGTAGGATTGGCCATTGTTGTTATGTGATGAGTTGGTTAGAAAAAAAAAGCAGTTTATATATGTGAAAAGAGCATAACCTATGAGCCATGGCTTTTGGGTTAAAAGATGGCTCAATTCACATGTATAAGTTTGTTCAGGTCCAATTAATGCACAAGAGGAAGATGGATAGCAGGCAAGCGAGGCCCAAAATACGCAGGAGGAAGATGTCAGGCAGAAAAGTTTATATATGTGAAAATCCCATTGGGTAAAAATGTGCAAGTTTGTTCAGACCCATTTTGGAGTGTTGGACTCTTTTCTTGTGCTCTCCCTCTGAATCCCTATCCTGATGTCATCTCGAGGGTTAGATGTAGGTAAATGATCGAGTGTTGGACTCTTTATGTTCATCCAAGGGAATTTTTGGATTGTCTTCTGTGCATAGCACATAGGAGAAGCCTAGACCTAGGCCTTGGACCTTCTTTTGGAACACCGACTGAGATTTGTTGAAATCACCCAGAGCTTTTCAACATCAGCTGTAACTAATAGCTAGTTGATGGCACTTCCATTTTTTCCATGCTGTATGCTCTTCGCGATAGTGGGTACTAGGCTTTGATCTCAATCTGCAAGGTCCCATCAATTAGTAGTCTGAGGATGCTTTCCTGTGACCTCTGTTCCTCGATCAATAAGGAGTTTCTTCTCCTTCGTCTTTTATATCGAACTCTTTCAGCACCCTTTGGCTGTAAGATCACTTCGAGACCATAATGTGATAGATAGGAACTCGTTTTCAAACAGTCATGTACAACTATACTGTGTAATATGCATCGAGAACACTCTTCTAAGCTAATCTGAACTTCCTCCTATACTCCCTTGAGAATCTATAATTTTGAATGACACTTTTCCACATGCAGTTGAATCTTACATCTATCAGGGAGAGTCCACGGGCCTCTCTTGTAGGTAAATCATCTGAGTGTTGGACTCTTTATGTTCATCCAAGGGCATTTTTGGATTGTCTTCTGTGCATAGCACATAGGAGAAGCCTAGACGGTTGCTTGGACCTTCTTTTGGAACACCGATTGAGATTTGTTGAAATCTCCCAGAGCTTTTCGGCATCAGCTGTAACTAATAGCTAGTTGATGGCACTTCCGTTTTTTCCATGCTGTGTGCTCCTCGCGATAGTGGGTACTAGGCTTTGATCTCAAGCTGCAAGGTCCCATCAATTAGTAGTCGCGAGTGTTGGACTCGTTTTCGAACAGTCATGTACAACTATACTATGCAATATGCATCAAGAACACTCTTCTAAGCTAATCTGAACTTCTTCCTATACTCCCTTGAGAATCTATAATTCTGAATGACACTTTTCCACATGCAGTTGAGTCTTACATCTATCGGGGAAAGTCCACGGGCCTCTCTTGTAGGTAAATCATCTGAGTGTTGGACTCTTTATGTTCATCCAAGGGAATTTTTGGATTGTCTTCTGTGCATAGCACATAGGAGAAGCCTAGACGGTCGCTTGGACCTTCTTTTGGAACACCGACTGAGATTTGTTGAAATCACCCAGAGCTTTTCGGCATCGGCTGTAACTAATAGCTAGTTGATGTCACTTCCGTTTTTTCCATGCTGTGTGCTCTTCGCGATAGTGGGTACTAGGCTTTGATCTCAATCTGCAAGGTCCCATCAATTAGTAGTCTGAGGATGCTTTCCTGTGACCTCTGTTCCTCGATCAATAAGGAGTTTCTTCTCCTTCATCTTTTATATCGAACTCTTTCAGCACCCTTTGGCTGTAAGATCACTTCGAGACCATAATGTGGTAGATAGGAACTTGTTTTCAAACAGTCATGTACAACTATACTATGTAATATGCATCGAGAACACTCTCCTAAGCTAATCTGAACTTCCTCCTATACTCCCTTGAGAATCTATAATTCTGAATGACACTTTTCCACTTGCAGTTGAGTCTTACATCTAACGGGGAAAGTCCACGGGCCTCTCTTGAACTCATCCGTGGCAAGTTAAATCAAATGGTCCATAGAAAGAAATAGCTTGCAGAAATCTATGCCTATGGAGCCACTTTTTAATTGCCTACTATCCTAGTATTAGTTAGATTTAGTATTCTTCGTGGGACAACCTTGGCCTACTATCCTAGTATTAGTTAGATTTAGTATTCTTCGTGGGACAACCTTGGTTCTGTTTAGATGTGATGAGCTCTATCTTCATCCTCTTTCCCTTCTGCTATGCTGGTGGAGAAGTCTGGCCTGCTCATTTAACCAGAGTGTCAGCGAAAGACAGTCCAGCTATTCACTACTGTTAAGTGCTTTGCATCAGTGGTATATGATTGCTGATTATTGCATAATTCTCTGTGTCTATGTATCATATATATAAAGTTTCTCTCTTTTGCACTAAATTTATTATACTTTAGTAACTTTCTGAATAACTTATAAACTATTGCAGGTTGGGACGATTACTCTTTTGTCCTTGACAGGATTACTAATCTTCCTCCTTTTCTTTGTTGTGGCAACTGTCAATGCTATCATCATCTCGGCTCTCTTGTCTTTAGCCGCTGTGGGAGGCTTCTTGGCTCTTTTTTTTGCCTCTCTGGTGGCTGTATATATAGGAGCATTGTCTGTGGCAGTATTCGTGATATCTACTACTACAATCTCCACTGTTATTGCTGTCCTCATCACTACAGGTACGCTCTAGTCCATAGTTATGTTATTTGTGTTTGTTTAGCACCCCTTTGCTTATTGTTTCAATAATGCATTTTGACTTTCAACTATAATCATTCTAGTTCATTGAATATATTTGGTTAGTGTTGATATGGTATTTGGGATTTTAAGACTCTTTTTCTTGGGGAGATCACAACATGTTATAATGTTGGATGAGATATCCTTTGGCCATTTTTATCAAGTGGGTAATGTTATATTTGGTTAGAGGCTTGTCGTGGAGGTAGGTTATATACTAGGATCCAGAACCTAATTTCATAAGCCTTGATGACAGTAATTTTTTGTGTGGATCTGGACGACAAACAATGAGTTTATATTGAGTATAGGTTGACTGTCAACTGAACCTTTTGGTAAGTTTTTCATAACATTTGCTGTTAGTTTTATTTCATATCAGAGATTGTCCTCATTTTACCATTGTATGCTTTAGCTGATTGCGTAAAGGAAAAAAGCACTCAACTCAAAGGGATCAAACTTCATGTCATTTCATTTCTAGTGAGGTTTTGATTTTTCTACTACTAAAGACCCCCCACACATGAATGCACATATTCACACGCGCATGTCCATATGCAGAACTGACCCAAGCCGACAACTTGAAGTTCTGGACAAAGAATGATTTATGACACAGATCTAGGAATTAGGATTTAGCCGAAAGGGTCTAACTAAACTCACTAGACTTGTTACATTCCCTCAGTAAAAACAAAAAAATAAAACCATGGGAGAGATGCGTTGCACCCATGGGAAACCCTTCTGGTCGAACTTACTCCAACACTTGATCACTCTCTAGGAATTCCTGCAAATTTCGGTGAGGTTCAACATAAAATTGATACATTTCCTTACTCATACTAATGGTTTTCTTCGGAATTCACACTCTTTAACATATGATGAGAGGGGGTATTGGAAGTACTATAGACACCCAAATCAATTGATACAAGGGACGGCTTGAATCTTTGAGCATAGGACCTTTCAGTGTTTTTCCATAGGATGAGGGGTATAGGAGGTTCTTCAATGGTAAGGTTCCGAGAGGCAAGCATGTATGCTGTTAGTGCATAGCTTGCAATTGCAATAGTAGAAAGAGTAGGCAATATCAATACTTTCATGATGAGTGTTGGAGGTTCTACAATGGTATATGCTTCCGAGTTTATAGTTTTTGCTTAGCATGTTTGTTGCAATACCAATAGTAAAAGTAGGAAATACCATCCCGCATCCTCTGAATTTATAATTAAGAAATCAGAGGCAACAAAGTGCTTGTGGCTTAGGTTTGCCATTAAATGTTTATACAACCTTTTGAACTTCTTGCGAACACTGCTCAGAAATTACACACCACTTCATGGAAAAATGCTTGCACTTTCAGCAGAACTTTCCATGAGTAGCTTTTCCATATTGCTTCTTTCTGCCTCTATCCATGGATGGTGATTGCTTCCTGCTAGTTTCCCTTTATAGCGGTTGCTTACTGTTTTTTATTGGATGTGCAACAGGGTGGATCGCATTCTTTTGGACAGTGTGGTTGGCCGTGAGAAAGAGTGCAGGACTTGCAAGGAAGTCCATAAACGTCACTGGATCTGCTCTGTCAGCATACTCATCCGCGTGGCATCCAAATCGACACAGTCACCACTATCATGATTGATGGAATATAGCCAGTAAATATGTTGTTCATCTCCAATATCTGGAATTAGTAAGGTTTGTTGCTAAATGAATATGCTTAAACTCTGCCGTGGGCTTTGCCTTCCTCGTGTATCTAGTACTCGAATGTGCCTCTGGTATATTCACTGTGTTACTAGTAGTGTGCCTGTAAAAACTTAGTGCTGAGGTGGAATCTGGTGTCACTCTTTTCTGTAATGGCTGTGCATAAGTTTTGTGAACTGCTGGTGAGATGATTGAAAGTTTGTTCTGGAAGTAGCTGCATCATAATCATATGCCTCAAGTTTTTCTTCACAGATTCTTTACTCACTGATATGTTGTGAAACAAGCAGTTGGGTAATGATCTGTTGATTTTTATTGTCTCTGTTTTGTGAAGTACTCGCAGAGCTGAATCTTATGGAGCAAACTACTGTCGTTTTGAGGCATTGCTGAGGCTGGTAAATATATTGGGGGCATTTGGTCAGTTTATGTTCTATGCACTTGTCGCGGTAAGTTGACATCAAACCAACGCCCAGAGGTCGAATAGAGTAATCAATGCAAGTCATGGGTAAAACCTGCCGTCGTTAACTAGCTGACAAGGGTGGCTCATGTTCTTAGTAACCATTTGAACCGCGATCAAGAAGATGGTAGGGGATATATATGTTCAAAAGAACCCATGCTATATATGAAATACCGACAGATTCTACATACATCCTCGAGATAACTTGTTTACGGTAGTTTGGGTCACTTCCCTTCGGGGACGCTCAAGCATAGGTGCAAGCCCGGACGGATCCTGGTTTACTAATACTGAGGCAAATTGCCTGCTGTAAGTTCGATAGGCTTGGGTTTAACTTTTCGGTCTATCTTCCCGCAAAAACAGATGGGGTTGAACCCTTCCTATGAGTTTAAGTCCTAACATTCTGATCTCTCTCGTTACGAGATCGGCCCTCCATTTGGCTGGCTGATCCCGCAAAGTTCTTCCCTTGTTATTGGGCCTAACATCTCCTGTGACACATATATACAGTAGCAACTATAGTGAGAGAACGCAATATTTCAAAAGAAAACCGTTAGGTGCAACAGAAAATTGAATATGACCTATGCTTGCACAAAAGGTAAGAAAAAGGATTGAGATGGAAATTAACAGAAGATATGAAAATAGGATAAGCTACAACTTTTTGATATTGACAGATTACGTAGAGCTATCATAAATCATAGGCTTACATCTTTCATTGTTTGAACTTTCTAACATAAGTAGCTAGTAATGCTCATTCTAACTAACGGAATAAACCGATTATCCAATCATGCGGAAGGCTATACTTCATACATTTACCTTTTAAACACTTTGATCGCTTATAACACCTTTTAGATTGTCCCTATCACTAATTCACTACTTTACGGTTTATATAAGTTCATGAATATATCACTAACTCAACTCCAACAATATTGATCTTATTACTATTGACATGTTTTAAAGTTGTGCAGGATGATGTAAATGTGTTCAACGCCGAGAAGTTTATCGACATGACGAGACGCCCACTAGGCACATCGTGGCCCAGACTTTAATTCCTTTCAACAACTATATATGAAAAGATTGAATATATTAGATCGAGAGAATTGACAAAAATAACATTCGAATTTAACGTGATAAACTTGAATACCGAGAAAAAAACCATAACATACAACCACAAACCGTGGTAGCAAAATATCATGTGAAGAGAGAATTACAAAGTATATCAAATCATATTACACCATAACTCAATTCTTAGGGACGACTAGATACATGAATTATATTTATAAACCCATAAAAAATCAAGATTTAAATAAATCTAATCTTCACGTCTAGCACGAGACATGACCTGTCGAGGGTCGTGTTCAGAGAATTCATATCACCAGGATGCAGGCCGTGCGTGGTCTGCACGGCCTGCTCTGGCACGTGCTCAAGAACATGCCAAACACGATCATGCACGCCCGTGCATGCTGAGCACGACCCCCCGTTTTGATCCACTTTATCATTTTTCACGTAATATCACATCCATTGCTGAGCACGGCTCGTGTGGAACTCCCGTACTCTATGACCGCAACTCACATCAATCGAGGACATGAAATAATCGACAACCTCAACAATGTGCATCTAGCATCTACTTATCTGTGGAAAATCTTATCGCCTTATAGGCATTGAGTTGCAGAAAACCTAAAGCTTTACATGCCTGCAACCTGCATATATATGATGATCTCATATCCTGACTCTACTTTCTAACTTCTTCATCCACATATGAATCACCTTTAGAAGTGAAAATTTCTCTTGATCACTTGAATCTCAATGTACAGATAAAACGTTTACATGCACCGAGACATCATCGCAACATATAGACGAAGGAAATAATGATACTCATCGACCGTGACACGCTACCCTTCCCTTTTGATCTATGCATGTCTGTCTCTTTGCTATGTATGTGTTTTCTCTTTACATTGAGAGAGAAGACTTCTCTTAACATCTCCAATCGTCTCTACTAGCTAACTAGTTAACTATGAGTCAGTATCTATATGATCACTACCAGTCCGGCCTCCCTAACGTAAACTCCAAGCTAGGGTTCTTTTCCTCCAACAAGCTCGATCTCCTTCCGGAATCCTGCTCCTGCATGAATCATGCATTGTTCATATCAATCCATAAACCAGATCAGTTTAAGGCTTTAGAACAAGAATAATTTGGAGCACGCTATATAATCGCGGTGGTGCATACCTTTGCGCTAGGTGAAGTTATTAGATTTTCTCTCCGAGCAATGTCGATCATGTTCGTAGGATTGCTTTGTGCCCAAGTATCTCTGCTACTGAAGAATCATAGCAAATAAAAGCATGCAAATACATTAGCAATCATTCGAAAATAAAAAGGTCATAGGCCTTGCTCAAGCACTCAAAAGAACCAACGGTTTTGATCTAGGGAACTCTTTGCCCCTATCATCTAATTGGCTTAGCTATATATCTATCTATATCACCTCTATCCATGGTGGAAAATCATAGCTTCAATATATATAACATAGCATCAATACTAGTTTGCATGAGATGAATATCAACTTGCACCCTAGCTAGGCTTCTCAATGGTACTAGTCTTTGCTTTCTCTTGTCTAAAATCAAACTTCCCAATGCTTGAAGGAGTTACTAGTAATAAAACTAAGGAAAAAAAAAAAAGGAATCAGTAGATGGTATTAATTGGTAAAATTTCACAAGGTCTTTGCCTTCAAAAAGAAATTTTCGGCATTTGAGAATGATGATGCAAAATTAAATTCTTTTAGCCATTATAACCCTAGGGGTCAATAGTTGTTTTCAAACTTAAAACTATATTCACAGTACAACTACAAGACATCAAGAAGGGGCCGGGATCGCGATGAGCATTGATTAGATCAGGGGAGTGCTATAATGACCACGGAAGCCATGCCTTGCTCCTAGAAAGTCCAATAATACCCGAAACTGGATTAAGTAAATACACATGTGAATTGGGTTTATTTTCAATTTGCAGTATTATATTTTTTATAATACAATGCCAACTTGGGAACGAACTAAACTATAATGTCACTCCAGTTTGGATTCATGATCGATCAATGCATTGAAAGTTTGGTTAATTCAAATGTGGCTACTTTGACCAAAAGCTGGGTATATTAGTTACATTACCACAGCAGAAACGGCTGTACATTACGGCCTATTCAATTTTCCTAATTGAAGTTGAACTGGTTGAATGCATATCTACTTGGTTGAAAATAGCAGCTTGGAGAGTCTAATTTCTTCGATTCATGAGCCGCCTAGCAGCTAGTTTTTTCCACTCCATGATAGACCTCTAGCATGGATCATATGTTAATTGAGCTCACATTCACTAACGTATTTGGTCTATATGTTTTTCTTTTCAATGTCGTTCTTGTCCACTAGGGTATAAAAATCTGTAACTCTGATTAGATGGTTTGATCAGTCAAGTGATGAGTTCGTCAATCCTCCGTGTAACTAGAATGATTCCTATAATATACCTCATAATTATTAAATAAACTCATCTACAACCCAGAAGGGAGATAAAAAGAGGAAACTATAAGAGGTTTTAGGTGGTTCTAGCTCCCATTGTGTAGTACAAGTTTACATTTTTACCTTTTGTTGGTTTCCTCTTCTCCATCATGTGAACTTCAGATGTTTTCCCACCCTCCTTTGAAATTTTCTCTCTTGGCTTTCCTAGTTTAACTTTCTTCAAGTAATGATAACATGATCGACGGCTCTGATACCATATATAGACGACTCATATAGAGCACTATATCTTCCGGCATACTTAGCACTATAGATTATAAACATGTTGTAATGCACCAAAATATGTTGTCTCTAATTTCAAAATGAGACACCAATAGATTTACCTGACCCTATTAAATGAGAAGAACTTTGAGCTGTTACTGTTGCTTTTAAGACTTGGCTAGACCAACACCATATCCCAAGGAAGAAAATCAAAGAGGAGAAGAAACCAGAGAAAAAGCAAAAGCTGCAACACGAAGACCACACTGTTTTGACAAAAAAAATAAAATTAAAAATGATTACATGGGGGCAAACGTGGATTTGCATTTTCCAAGTCTTCATTTCATAGTACTCTCATTCATGCATATAAAGTGAAGGCCAGGAAAAGAAAAAGTGCAAGTGTGTACATATATGGCATTGTGTTATAAGTCCAACCTAGGAAACAAGATATTGGAAATTTGAGGATTTGGAGATGAAAAGTGGGATGAGAGCTTGAGGCGTTACCTTGACGAATTGCTCCAAAGGCTCGAAGGGTAATCGGTTCCTTGATGATGATCCGAAGATCCTCGCTTGTCCACCATTCTTCCGAGTCCATTCTCGGCTTGATTTGAGCTCCCTAATATGCACAAGTCATCATCGCCCGAGCCATCCGATTGACCTGATATAATTATGAAGAGAACGGGTTTTTATCAACATAAATTCCGAGATCTTGGTAGGAAAATGTCCTCTTGGTGTTATTGAAGGGAAGAGGAAAAAAATTGCAAGAACGTGAGAATGGAGCTCATGATATGATGGTTTCCTTTCATTTAAGTTCGGTTTTGATCAGTCAAAAGTAGCTCGAATTATTGCATTGTCAAACTAAACCCTTGGATGCAGAGAGAAGATATTCACGAGAATAAACAAAGCCTATGCATCAAAGATTAAAGCAAATGCAACAGAATCTTATACGACATAGCTCGGTTATAATGCTAGACATGTTGCTAGGATACGACTTGGGATGTAAGTATCAGTAACCATGGTCGTGTATCGTTATCACATTGCTCATTTCTCACAAGAAAACAACCAATTAGAAGAAGAGACATTAGAAATTTGAAGACGAGATTCAACGTACCTGAGGAAGCTGCTGGTTTGTCAGTTGCCTTCACGGTTCGATACATCTACAAGAACACGAACAAATTGTCAAACGAAAAGCTTCACTCGTACATATATCATCTATTGGAAACGAAACAACCCTGAATCTTGCATGATGCATATAAAGATATAGAGGCTACATATGAAAAGATGGTCAATAATGCAAATTATTGTCACCGAAGAATTAATGCGAACAAATAAACACAATATCAACAAGAAGAAGAAGATAGCTAGATATTTCTCTCTCATATTATTAGATCATGATGATAATGGAATCGGAGGCTTTCACTGACTAGTCATTGCTCGATTCTCTCAACATTAATCACGAGGTTGATGTGTTTCATGAGGCCATTATTGCATTTTTACTAATCATGTTTGCATTATTGTGAAATGATGATATTCTACTTTTTTTCGCAATCCCCTCCCTCTCTCCTCTTCCCTCGTACAGATAGATCAATGCAGCAGCTAGAAAAAACTGGCACCAAGAAAGGACTACATTCAACAAGCTAATCTACCCATCAAAACACACTCAAAAACCAAAAATGGGTACTAACTCATTCTTCATTTCATCTTAAGTTTCGTCTAGTTATTCAAGGCTGAATCTCAGTGGATCGTTACAACAGAAGTTATGCAAGTTCGATCGATAGATAGGCGAGTGAAAGCTAACTCGCCTGGAGATGACTCTTGACGTGCGCGAGCGTTAGATCCTTGACATCCATAAGCTCCAACACGGATTTCGGAGTCGCCCCTACACAAACGATCTATCAAGCTCCTTCCAATCAGATCCGAAATCGAGTAATCATATCAAACTTCATCATTCCATTATTCCAAAAAAAGAAAAAGAAAAAACTTTATTCTATGCATTTGTGTAACATAAAATGTGGTAATATATATTCATGAACACAACTCATCATACTTTCATGGCCACCGAGGAGCTCCACGGCATGAACAAACCGAGCATGAAGCGTGGTCGTCCATCGCATCCTCGGCGCCCTCATGCTCCGCTTCGTCGGCAGCTTAGGGAAAAACCTAGCCCTGCTCGCCGCCGCACTATCAACAAACCCATAATGATGATGGAAATGTCCCTGATGCGGCTGCTGCTGATGAAACCTACCAACACCAGCAACTCCATTGTGGTACTGATAGGCCGCTCCTGGAATATCGGACCCCAGCAGCCCGCCTAACCGCGACGAGGCAGCCGCCGGGAAGTTCATCCCGGGAGGAGGAACAGCCGGTCCCATCATAGATGATACCGGATCAAACCCTCCTCCTCCGAATGAAGGGTAAGGGTACTGAAGGGAAACATTCTTCGGGTCCAATTTCTCGGTCTGGAAGCCGGGGAAAGACCGGTTCTGGTAGACCGGTATGCCCTTGATGGGCCTCAGCCCGCCGCCCAGATCTTGGTAAGGTGAGCTCGTGGTGCCACCACTGCTCATGCTAGCCAGCTGTGAATTATTAGTCGTTGCGAAGGGAGCGTTGTAATGAGCTGCTGAGGTGGTAGTGCGGCCTAGGGGACGGAGGTTGAGCTGGGGAGTGGTGGGATGAGAGGAGGGGATTGAGGAAGAGGAGGATAAAGGGGCGAGGGAGAGCTCGGTGTAGGCAGCCGCTGCAGTTTCTTGGTTGGTTGTTGTTGTTGTTGATGATGATGATCTTGGAGGGCTGATGTGGAGGGAGAGATCAGGGATTATGATGGGTTGTGATGGTTGTTGTTGAAGGAAACTGATGCCTTCCATCCTCATAATGGTGAATTTTGCTAGCTAGTTTTATTGGTGATTGATTTTGTGTTGTTTTTTTGTTGGTGATTGTTGTGGTTGTGTTTGGTGTGGTAAAGGTTTCGGGCAAGAGATGATGAGGAAGAAGGTGGGAGATGTCAAATGGTGTACCAAAGAACAGACATGCTTGTGTAGGGAAGGAGAGGATGAGGGAAAGAGGAGGGGGGAGAAAAGGGAAAGGGAAGTAAAGAATGGGGTGTGTGGGGAAAAGGGGGATGAGGATGGAGTTTGAGAGGTTCATTAAGAAAACAAGAGGAAAGTGATAAAAAAAAAAAACAAATACTAACAGAATGAATTCAAAGATAGCTGCTCTGATAGAGCTATGAATGAGTGTTGCAGTCTTGACATTCTTGACATCTTAGGTGAAAGAAAGATTGGCTCCCTCAGGAGTAATTCTTCGGGTTGATCATTAAGGATTCGATACTTTATAAAAAAAAATATGAGTAAACAATCTATTTCGTTAAGCAATATTAGATGCATATAGAGCTTTGATGAGCACATTTTGGGACTAGTGACCAGCTTGTAGAAATCTATAAGTTCTCGGTTCTCTAAAGGCTGGGCATTTTAGCAGGCCGCAAACGTAATGTTACATCATTTGTGACACTATCAACATTTCGTTCGTCAACATTTTCCCTTTAAAACCACAGTTTTGATAAGATGATTGTACAACTTTAGTCATCGTCGTATGAACAACCTAATTCTATAATGTTTTCATAATAATGATAGTGAATTGGACAAAACACATGAGAAAGGAAAACGGGGTGGGGTGAAGAAGGGATTTTTGGGTCACGTTCTGAAGTTGCAGCGATAGAAACGGAGAGTATATCTTGGAAAATGACACTAGGAACAACCTACACCTCTCTCTGTCCTTAGCCATTAATTTTTTTTTAGATCTTTTTACAAACAAAATTTAAATAAATTAATTATTAAAGTAGATTTTTTATCAAAATATAATAAGAGAAGGCGTCAGACGCCATTCCCAAAAGAATTCCCGGAATAAAACGTTCTGCGTCTTTATTGGAGGAAAAAACGCCTTGCGACTTTAGTTGGGATGAAAGCACATGGCGTCTTTGGTTGGGATAAACCCACATCGACCGAGATGCAAGGATGTCCGTCCTTTCCCTTTATAAAAGTCACATTCCTCCATCAGATAGATTCACTCCATCTATTATGCAGGCGGACTGATTAGAGGAAGAGTTAGGGTGAGGGGAGGCTGACGAGGATGAGACTAATTTATTCTTTATTTATTCTATCATTTCATTTTATGAACTAGTTATCTACACTTTTTACTTATGTATTATGTATAGACGAGTTCTCTGAAATTTCTACTTTCGGATTTTTCAGTTTCATTATTTCTGATTTATCATTTATTATGTAGTGTCGGATTTTGATGTCACAGATGAGTCATATATACGTGTGCCTATTGTTTTAGTTATATTCTAGTTTTTCTTTATCGATCATTCCCAAAAACAATAATTACAAGATTTTTGTTTGTCTAACCAACATTTAAAAAAATACATCAACTATCAATATCAATTCATCTCCTTCTTTCCTCATTTTCTTCTTATTTGTGACCGTATGATGGTAATCACACATTCATTTTTCTAAAAAACTCAAGAACATGAAGCAGAATGGTATTCTTTATGAAGCTTGAATTGAGAATTAACTTGTTTGTGATTCTATTTTGAAAAATTTTACTTGTAAAAAGACCCGATAAAGAAAAAAAACCCAAGATGAATTAGTTCGTGGATATAAATTAGTTTAATCAAATATTCATATATCATATCATGTTAGAATTTTTTAAGTTATATCAATATAATCATAACATTTGATCAATCATATATTTTTTCAACTGATTTTTTAAATGAATCTTTTTTTCTCTATCATCCATTATTCATTTAAAAATCGATGATTAAATTTAAAAATTCTATATCATATAAATATAATTATGTTTAGCTTTACATAATACTATAATCTATTTTGATATTTTATCGTGCAACGCACGGGTCAGTAATCCAGTTTTATATTAATAGGTAAAAAATATAACAATGTTTAAGGTATTTTTACTGAATTATAATATTATTAATAGGTGTGGATGTAGGACTATTTCGCTACCCAATAGAAGGCGCCCTATGCCTTTAACTAAGGCTTCCTGTGTACTTTTTTGAAAATGACGTAGAACGTCTTATCTCATTATATTTTGAATAAAGATCTACTTTGATAATTAACTTATTTGTCATCCTAGTTTGATAATTTTATTTTTAAAAAGATTTAAAAATATAATTCACTCTCTGTCCTTTTGGATCTCTCTTAGGTCAAGGCCCCAAACATCTCTTATGTTTACAATAGCATATTTTTCACATACATAACTCACCAGAATAGTTGATCAGACCAGTAACAAATATATCCCAAGTTTTGGACTCAACGGATATACGGATAGTGATACTTTGTAAGCTTCACAAACCTCTATCGATTATTTGTCGTAGAGAAAACGGACAGATGTTTCTGGTCCTGATACGAAAGTGTTAGTTTTGTTCCGATTCGATTCGTTTTGTTTTATTATTTTTTGTGACACATCCATATGAATAAAAAGCAGGTTTTGGCTAGCTTGCTTTTGCCACGATAAGTTTCACACATATGAAATGTTATTTTCCAAGTAAATGGGGCAGAAGGGGCTAGGCAATTGCGCCCCCCATCTTTTTTGACTTGATTCCTTGATATGTTAACATCATCATATTTATATTCATACAAGAAAATAAAAATCTACCTAATGTATATTTGTCACTACAATAATTCTTCTTAAAATTCTGATAGGAGAAACAATAATGTAGTACGGTTTACTGCAACCAAAACACACATAAACTATAAGTATAAAATACCATGAATACCAATATACCATAACATTAAATGATCAACAAGTGTATGATAGTATATGAAAAGGATATGAATGTGTGTTTGCACAGTAGAAAGTGATTGACAGGACGATATTGACTGGAGCACGCAAACTATACAGCAAATAGCTTATAAGTGTATATATGTGTGAGTAAGACCCACAAACGATGGGGTCTTTTGTTTCTTTGTTTGGTTGGAATTCTTCTTGTACAGTTAACATCGGAAAAGAAATGAACCCTAATTCCTCATAACTAACCCTACTAAACCACTAATTTGTACAATTTGTCCTAGTCAAAATTTTCCGTTATCGTCTCGATCGATTCGAATCTAGCTTTCTTATGTACATAATGAACCCTTCTACAATGAACAGATCGTGTTACGAACAATATGGGGACAATTTCAAATCTTCTTGACCAAATAATTGAGTTTATAAGTGAATGGATGAACTCGACTGATAAGATCGTCTGTGAAGAATGAAATATAATCAAACTTATCCGAGCTGTGAAGAATAGGTTGATTGACTCCAAACCTGTTGTCAAGTTTATAAATGAGCAGATGGACTGGGCTAATAAGGTCGTTGTGTGGATGCGGAGATCTAGATTATACAATTCCACTATTCTACATACTAGCTAGACTGCTCCTAATACCAACTAATTTGACCATTACTATTTAAGTGACTATTTAAATATAAAATGATACGTACATAGACAATAGTTAGTAATGGTATATAGTTATTCCATATACTATATTCTATACATAGACCACGAAATTCTCCGAATAACATGCTCCAAAATATTCTCCTCCTTTTGCTCCCCCTTTGAAAATCTTATACCTATCCCTTTCTCTGCTTTCTTCTTCCTAGCTATCAACATTGTCTGGCATTGAATATCTCATTAAAACTTATAATTAAAATCATTATTATTTTTTTGGCTCTCATATGGGTTTCATTATGTCCTTTTTTGATGACCGTCCAATGCTCCTTTTTCATTA
>LIEC01005973.1:0-53382 GCA_001925005.1 Drosera capensis
CACCCAATGTTTTGGACCAGAAGCTCCAAATCTCATTTTGCTCATCTGCTTTCTCCATTAAGCTCCTGTCGGCAGTCATGTCACGGCTGTCTCTCTGAACACGAAATTTCTCAGCCTCCAGGAGAATCCCACTGATGGGAGGAGACAACTTCAGAGATGCTGCTGCAAGCGCAGCAGACCAAAAGCTCCAAGGTTCAGAGGCAGTGCTATGATTCTCATCATTCTGAAGCATATTCGCTTCAGTTTCAATGTTTTTCAGACAAATACTAACATTCTGCATCAAGTCAGGTGCCGCCGCCAGACTTGAAGGTAATTTCTCTTGAATTTCCATTTCAGACGATTTTTCAATGCCAAGTACTGGTTCAGGAGCCTCTCCGTCATGCAGAAACTGTCTCTCACCATTCTCAAAGAAAGCTTCCAGTCCATCTTCCCTCTGCGGAATCTCAGCTTCAACGCTTTTCGGACAAGTAACTGTATCTTCCGCATGCTGCACCAAGTCGGGTGGCACATTTGGTTGGAGTTTCTCTTCAATTTCCATTTCCGACGATTCTTCAAAGTGAAATACTGGTAGAGGAGTCCCTCCATCATACTCAAACGGCCCTTTCTCAGTCTCTGGGAAAACTTCCAGTCCATTTTTCCTCAGCTGGTTTTCATCAGGAACGAGCTGTTCGATTACCTGTTCTTTTTCCTCGATTTCAAAGCCAGATGGCAAAAGACTGTCAAGTTCAAGCAGGGAAGATTGTGATTGGGTCGCCAAACTTTCAAGATCTTCTTCCACAAACAGATCCTCTAAGCCGTCGAGAATTGAACTCATTGAGATTGTGTCTACATCCAACAGCTGCTGTTCAAATATCTCATCAGTTTCTGTTTGCACCTTGTTTACAGTAAGAGATTCAGGTCCTATATCAGGAAAAATGGACCTTAAACTCTCAAAAGCAGAATCCATTGGATTGACGATTACGTAACTGGGAGCATCAGCCGCTTCTAGTGTTGGAGGTGGAGCTGAAACCTCCTTGTCCACCTGCCAAGCAGAAACCACCTCTAGAAACAAGGACTCCAAACCATCCAAACCCGAATCCACCCACTGCTCATCTTCGTTCTTTGGCACAAGTTCTCCTCTTCTTCCGTTTTCAATGGAAACCATAACTTCTGTATCTTCAAGCGGCGCTGATGGGAAATCGTCTTCTGAAAAGAATTCAGAAGTCATACCTGGAAACAAAGACTTCGTCGGGGCAGAATCAACTGATTCCAGTGAGTCAGATTTACTCTCTTGTTCTCCGGTTTCTTCATCAGATAATGAAGACGGATTATTGTCTTCTGAAAGCGACAACGAGATCATGCTTGGCATTTCACTATTCTCCAACAGGGAGGAATCAAGAGCATTGCCTGCTGATTGCATATTTTCGTTTTGAAATTCATCACATGCTTCATCCTGAAGAAACAAATAGCAAGAAATTAAAACAATATATCCGCGAAAGAGCTACAGCAGAATATCAATGAAGCAATGACTATTTCGAACAGTGCGCCCTCACCTTGCTGATTTCTTCGTCTTGTTCATCATCCTGTCCAGGAAGATCCAGCGGTGGCACGAACGGGTTCTCAAAGTCATAGGCTTGGGCCAATGAAATCCAGTGCAGCCTATAGATTCTAGTGGAACCTCCAATCCTCAGCATATCGCCTTCATTCATCTTGGTTTTAAGCCTTGGTTCGATCCTTCTACCCGATACCCATGTCCCATGAACTAAAGAAAATGCCATAACAATCAATTTTCATATCCCAAATGATCACAAAACCAACAACAACATGAATACGAAGCAGACACGACAGATTAAACAATCAAGATTCATATGCAAAATTTCCTAAACCCTAAAGCATATAAGATAAATGGTAACACTAGAATGATGAAAAAAACTCAATTTTTCCAAAACCCCAACTAACATGAAACACTAATCATCGGATAACCAAGAAACAAGAATCCCATTTCATCAAAATCCCCAAAAAACTGGAAATCCTAATCAAGATCCACACATTTCCCAAAACCCATGATTTTTCTCCTGATCAGAACAGAACCTACAAACCCAAATCTCATAAATCTCAACAACCCCAAACCCCCCCCCCCCAAATCCTAGGGTTTCAAATGAGGGATTACCTGAACCCAAATCAGTGACAGTGAAGTAATTTGAGTAGGCTTTCGAGTGAATCCTGAGATGGAATCTGCTGATACTCGGATGCTCAAGCCTGATATCGCAATCCGGGTGTCGGCCGACGATTAACGTCTCTTCGACATCATCTTGCTCTCCTTGATCATCGAGCTCGAATCCTCGGGTTTCGCCTCCGATCGGCGGAGGGGTGTTGATGAGGTAGATGTTCTTGAGGATTGTGTGGGTTTTTAGTACTGCGAAGAGGGGGATTTTCCTTTCGATTTTGGTCTCCGTCATCGTTGATGATGAGATGAGAAAATGAGACGATTTTCTTTGAAATGATGACGATGGAATGGGTTTGTATTTGAATTCTTGGGATTGGTGACCGTTTTGTTGTAACGGCTAGTTTTGACTGGTTTTTATTTTTTGCGTGAGATTTGCAACTAGTAATAGTAGTTCTATGGGAAAAGATGAGATTGTGACATTATTGTCTGGTGAAAGAACCTATTGGAAGGAGTAAAAATAATTGAATCCTTATATAATTATACTGATAAAATAATTTTACAATTAACACTTAATAATCTTATATTCAGAATTTTACATTCATAGCTTAAGTTTTTTATCCTAATGAAACACTCATATCAAGAATGATTGATGAAACTCGACTTCCATCGTTTGTCCGAATTATTACCACTAGGTGCGTAAGTTTATGGCCTTGCTTGGATCAAAAGCATAATCCGACCATCAATGTCATATAGTGCAAGTGAAGGATAATTGAGTATTCCATAACGAAGAGAGTTGCCGAGATGAAAATGTCATAATAGAAAAAGAGTCCAAAACACCAATGAGCAACAAGGGTTTATGATATGTACAGCATAAGTGACAGACAATCGGGTGATTTGATGAAAAGTAACCAATGTGACAGATGAAAATATACATTACAAACCATAGTAAACACCGATAACCACCGATATAACAAATATAATCTGTACATTCAACTTGAGCGGCCGGAAAAATGATGAATTTATGCATCCATCTGAATCTCTAAAACCACAAAAGCATCTCCATAAGCACAGCTATAGGCACACCTATTCACATGAACATTGGCATTGAAAACTCAATGCCTCTTTCTCTTCATCTTTTCTGGCCAAGTAATAGCCAGTTTCCTCCCTATCCCTCCGAATTAACTCGAAGTGTCGAGCAGTATCCACAATTTTATAAACTTAGGCTTCTAAGTGTATCGACCCGATCAATGACATCCAACGCTTTGATCCGATCAATCTCGAAGTCTATCACAGGTATTGATGTTGGTCTCCTGGAAGAATAAGTCTCCCTGTGGTTCCTTGTTGGGGAATGACTGCTGCTCTTACACAGCCTATGGTGGTGCTTGCTCAGTCTTCTCATGGAGGTATCGAATTCCTGGCTCTTGCTAATCACGAGAGTCGGTTTCCTCTTCGTCACATCACGGAGCATCTGTTGATCCTCTACAGTGAGTGTTGGTAAAGGGGATGCAGATTTGTTAGGTGACAGCTGAATGGTTCTCAGATTGGGGGATCTCATGGGTGACTTGATCGGAGACCTGGTTCCGCCACTTCCGGTTGTTTTGGACTGAATTATGAGGTGGTGAAGCCACACTACCAGATCAAGGATGTAAGCCTCGGTCTTTTCCTTATTTGCGTGGTGGAGGGTTTCAATACGAAGCAAGTTGTTCTGTCCAGGCACCCTGTTCAAATCCAACCAGGAAAATTTCAGATGTGCTGTTTTCTTTATCACTATTCTGTTGGCCACAAATAATTTAACTTACCCCGTGTTTGCCCATTCACCAACCCATCCGAATCCATGGTGAGCTCTGGAATAGATGACCATGAAAAAATTGTCAGCAAAACCAGAAAACAGGAAAGAAAATCCAAAGAGGAGAAAAACAAATGAAAATAGATGAAGACTGACTTGGTCGTGTTGGTAGCAACAGGAACGAGCCACTGCAGAGTTTTTTCCATTTCAGCTTTGATCTGTGGGATGGTTAGCTGCTAAATGGCAGCACCAGTAAAGCACAGATTATACACAAGTTATACATCAGATACGAGAGTATAGCAGCAACACCATGCGGAACACTAGGTCTAAAACAATTTTCTAAAAAGAAGCTGTCATGCTATAGATATCATCCTACCTCTTCCTTGGGTTGAAATGACTGTAATTTTGATCTTAAAGCTGCTTTGACAGCGGGTGGCAATCCTTGATACAAAGCATCCCTCGTGCTTGGTGGTACAGAATTTGAACGGGATACCTGTTCATGCCAAATCCAGCACACAAATCACATAAAGCTTTTGGAATGGTTCAGGTTCACAGATTGCGCATCCCACATCTGAGATGAAACTGCTAAGATGAGGATGCTAATGAATCTGCATATGCTGCGTACTTAAGTTCAGAAGTTAACAGAAAGCAAGAGGCTCACAATGGTATCAATCTGAGTAATGATATTTGCATAATGCAACGCAAGACCAGCGGATCCTAATTTCTTCAGATTGCTTGAAGATGTCTTCACTGGGCGATCATCATCTGCAAAGGAGAATGCAGCTCAGCATTGGTTGGAATCTGAACGAGAAACCAGACAGGGTGTATTCACCCAAACGTCATCCTAATATATAATATTCGGTAACTCCCGAGTCTTTTGATATCATGTCAGATCCGAGTCGTCAATTAAAACAATCAGAGGCCAAATGAAATTTTACAAGAAAACAAGGAATCAGTTTCCAAAGCTGCATTGCTAATGCTAGGTATCCCATTAATGGAGCGAACATGAAAACAAGCCTCCAATTTACAGATTTAAATTCATACCAGCGCTGCCAAAAGCTTCATGAATCTCTAAATGCAGAAAATGAACAATATCCACAAGCTTCTCCATCACCTACAAACACAAGAAACAACATGGTTACAAAAATAGTGAAGAAGGATTTAAAGCATAAACGCCACAAGAACCCTTAATTTCACTTTTTGTCATTTCTCTACTTTCAGTTCACCTTCCACCCACCAAGATTCATAAATACCTTCATCATCAAGTTGAACAATAAGAACATGTTCGAGATGCTCAGCATTGAAGGAAAACCAAACAATGGAGTCAACAAAATGCGTCCACACTAGTGAACATATACCATTACACATGCCTAGGACAGAATAGTTTATCGTTTTATACAGTGGATCACGGGCACATTACCTCTTCCAAGATCCTGGACCAAAGAGATTTCTTCTTTAAATTTCTAACATGCTTCTTTTGACTCTTTAACTCTGCCTTCAAGGGCGCAAGGCCATCACCTACAAAAAGAGACAGATAAATCCATGAAGTACAAAATCTCTAATCTAGCTGCAAATGAATTCTTCCATGGTCTAAAAACTGCTCAAGAGAATTTAATATGTTTTGCATGCAGGGTAGGGTGTAAAGTTATTGAAGTTTTAAAATTCAACATGTTTAGTAATTCCCCGTCACTCAGGAGAATTCGATACACTCTACTGCTCAAATTATGCCATGGACATGCTGTCTCGCTCCAAAAAAACAATACGACTTACATTAACAAAACAATCCGTCCTCTTTAGGACAACAAATGATTCATACAAGAGAAAGGCTGATAAAGAAATTTAAGTGCAGAACTTGAATTAATGGGAGAAAATATCATCAGCTGCGACTTACCTCTTTGAGACCCACTAGGGTTATCCTCCTCTTTTAACTTCCGCCTGTAGTCTTGCTCGAATCTGTCCAAAGCATGCAGCTCGTGATACAGTTCCTGTCCCATAAAAGCAATCATGTCCTTATCAGGTAAAAATCACGGGCGAAACTTATCTTGCTATCTAATGCACTAGGGAAAAACAATTGCTTCCACCAAAATAAAATAAAATTCAATTACATAGGAGAATTATGTCCAATGCATCCGCATCATGTCATATCATCTAACCAAAACCACTCCGAAGACTGCCTTAAGTTATAGTGGGAAAGAGAGAGTGCATTATGTTGTCGATAAATATACCCCTCAGACACCTAGATAAAGGAATATAGTAGAATGCACAGGTGGACACAACTAGATAGGGAGCAAGTGTTCTAATAAGTACTACAAGAACAAATCTTCACTCACGGCTGTATTCTGAACTAATGTCATCAAGTGCAGCATCACTGTTTCGGCCTCTGCCTTCAAGTGCTTTTGTGGTGTGAGTTCTGTTGCCAACCTGATCCAGTAAGAAAATATTAGGGATAATGTCACAACGATGAGATGTATGCTGAAACAAGAGCGTAAGCAATTCATTACTTTTCAAAATAACGATCCAAATTGTGCCACTGAGGATCTTTACACCGGTTTCCAAAGCGGACCACCTCCCCAGAAAATACTTTTAGTTCCTCTCTGAAACAAAGTTAAATAGAGGGAAGTCAATACATCAGAAACAAACTATGTAGATGTAACCAAGTTTGTTGATGCTTATCTTATAGCTATCGTCGTGTTGTTTGTAGTTGTTATGCGTTAGTTCTTTATTCCGATACTTTTGTAGTAATTATTGTTTTTTGAATGTTTGGCTACGTTGTTCAGGCGTGTTTGTTTCATTGTTGAGAACATTAGAAGAAATGACCTTAGAAAATTGTAGCTTCCCAAGAAATTTACCTCTTGTCAGATGCGGCAATTCTTAGTAGCTCATCTGTATCCTTCGATATCAAGTTTTGCACCCCTTCTGACTGAAGCATCACCTCCTTGAGGTGCTTGATATTCTCTTCTGAAAGAGATTGCATAAGATTCGATCCCTTGACAATAGTGTTGGCCACTTCAAATGACAGTATCGTTATCTTATTTCCTTTGGTCGCCACACCCGAAACAAAACCACTACGGACGCTCAAACTGGTCACGCCACTACCAAGTGTGTCTATGACTTCTACTGCCTTTCCTAGACCAGCACTTCCAGCTTTTCCCAAAAGGGAGCTCATCTCCGAGACCTATCATATCAAAAATGGAGTGAAACATGATGCTTTTGACACTAACAAAATGATATCACAGGCGTCAAGATGCAACCAACAAGTAGGTCCATGACTTTTAGGAGTTATTTTTTTCGGGTTTTGGAGGGGGGGTGGGGGTGTTAAGGCTTTTAAGTTGTTAAGCGGTATATGGCTGATTGCGAAAGACTTGTAGTACCAAGAGAACAATTACATGTAACTGAAATCACTTGGCAGTGACAAAATCATGAACCGAACTGCAGTACTCCTGAAAAGGTTATGCTGAAACTAGATTGAAGCCACGACCACTATATGATGCCAGGTTATGTAACAGAGAAAATGATACGGATGAAAACAGATAACGAATTTCCTTCCAGACTTTCTGGCCCAATGATACAGAAGCCTTCCGTATAGGTAGACATGATCGCAGAATTCCATACAGAATATTCCAACAACAGCATCCAGGAAACAAGCACTGTTTCAGGTGAGCAAAGATACAATAAGGAAATCTATATCTCACCTTGGCAACAGCGTTCCTGGATCTCGTCACTCTGGATTTGTAAGATACAGCCCTAGACAGTCTTGGAATACCATCATGGACATTATCCATACCCATCCCATCTGAATTCACGTTAATCCCATAGGGACTGAAACTCAACTCAGGGAATGAGAAGTGATCCTGTAGTTGCTTATCCACAACCTCCCCAACTGAGGAAGATGTCGAGACATCTTTCCCTTTGGATGCCAACGCATGAGCCTCCAGACCCAATTCAGTCCCCATAAATTGATGCCCGTTAAACTGTGAGTAGTTGCTGCTTGGGACATTTTCGACGGTGGCACTTTTCGAGCAAATCCCACCCATTGTAGACGAACACAATTGACTATACCACAATTCTCATCCAAATTGCTTCAAAATTTTCTTCTCCTCGGACTTGAATATGTATCAAAAGTTCTTTGATTTAGAACCAATCAATGGAATATCAAAACCAACTTTTATTAGTCAAGGCAGAACACGTAATCCTGCACACCACCTCTGATCTCTTATTTGCACAAATCAATTCAGCAAACTAACATCAAAATCAACAAAGTCAAGCTGCAGCAATCACCACTGGGTCAAGAATTGAGCTCCAAAACTATAGAAACACAGAACCCATCAACCATCAGTTGCTAAACCATACAACAAACTTGGAACTTTCAATAAAAAAAATCAACTGGGTAGATTCAAAATCAATTGATTCAACAATCAACCAAATGGGTAGCCATAAATTAACCTAAAAATGAAATCTTTAACCCTAAAACTCCAAGCAAAGTGAATCCCAATTGGATCTGCTCAAAACCCAACTCAATTCTCCCCTTCCCCCAATCACCCAACACCAAACAGATGAAGAAAAGCAAGATACCAAGATCAAAATGTTGATTATGCTACAAAATGAAAAGAGAACAGTGAAGTGAAGGAACATATACACTGAAAACCCAACTCAATCAGCCCCAAAAAGATGCTTACAAGGTAGAGTAGACTCCTCTCATGAACCAGCAAACAAGAAGGTGACGTGAAGGCAAAGGGATGAAGAGGAGAAGAACTGGTCAAGACTCGAAACATAAACCCCACTCTAAAATGCTATAAATTCCAAAGGGTACTCAATTTTTTGTTTTCTCACCATTTTTTCCATATAAACATGGTTTCGGGTTTCCAGTTTTTCGCCCTCATTGACCATTGACACTTTCTTGTCCAACATTCTCCTCATGGGTGGATTAGATCTTCTCTCCTCTCTGATGATGGTGGGATTGGAGTTTCCGTGTCTCCACGCTGGGTTTGAATTTTGAAGAGTATATGAAAGAAAAATGAATTTGTGTGAAGGTATAACATAGAAAGATGTTAGTTGTTGATGACATTTGGTGTTGAGAACTGTTTACCTGTGGTCATTGGAAAATCAGCGAATTGGTCAAGTTTGAGGAATGAGCAAGTGTGATTTAAGGTAAGAGATTATACATCGGGATTATTCGTCAAAAATAATAAATAGAAATTTGATTTTAGTTTTATTATCAATTTTGATTTTATATTTTATATGTACGAAACTACATTGCACATACATGATCAAGTTATAGATAAACCTCTATTCTTAGGCTTACACTATCTCAATCCCATTATTTTTTACATCGTTTTTCTCTCAATATATTACTCAATACGTAATTTCAAATGTTATTTTTATTTATTTAAATGATTTAAATTTTATATTGATTCATGATTGTAATATATAATGTTCAATATCATTAAGATTTCACGATATTTTTTTTAAAAATCATTTCATTGTCCCATATATAGATTAAAATTTAGATCGTCATATATGTCATATTAAAAAAATATAATCTTTTTGAAATAGAGAAAATACCTTTTTTTTCTTTTGAATGAAGGGTTATGGTTATTTTGATACAGTGACCCAAAAGAGGATTTTAATAAGAAAAAAAATTATTTTTAACGATATACAAATTATGTGTTGATGAAACATATACAACGATGACAATTTTTTAAAATTATTTTTGTTTTTAAAAATTTTAAAATATTTAATTTTTATCATCCATCAATCTTTATTAAAATATAATGTTAATATCGTATTGATTTTTTTTATATAAATAATGTGACAATGCTTATGACAAAGATGGAAAAATTGCTTGACAAATACGGCTCTTGTTGTGGCTTTTGAAGATCTGTTTGTGGTCAACTCGTGAGTCATGAATGAAGATTGGGCCCCTGCCCGCACCAATACCAGCTCACACAACCCACAATGGACTCATTCAATGCTCTTCAAGATATTTTAATGACCAAAATATCCACCTGCCAACCAGCTCATCATGCAGATAACTTTGAATATAAACGTCAAGGAATAATGATTATAAGGAATAATGATGGTGTCAAAGATAAAATTTATCAATTCAAAACAATATATTCATATTTTTTTTCACGAATTATCATTCACTCGCATGTTGTCTTGAGAATATAAAAATTTATGTAGACATTAGCAATTTCCAATCGTTACAATGAAAATCAATATCTGATGGAAAACATATATTTCATCTTTTTCATGTTCAATACTTAACGAGATTATATCAACATATTATTTTGTTTTCTTTTAGTATCCAGATGTAGATAACCATATGCTTATAAACATCTTAGCGTGAGTAAATAAGAAAGGAAAGCACAGATTGAAAAGGCCGCCTAGATGATGGTAATAACATAGAGAGCTAGTTATTTTCGACATAAATGTGGCATCATAAGGTAGTTATAATCGATCTACTCAAATCACGAAAAAGAGTGGTCAGTGTAGCAACCACAACTTTCTCATGCGTTACCCCGTTTCACGAAATACTACTGGTTCATGCATAAGACGTACTACACTATGGTTTCAATGTGCCGAAAAACAGGTGTAACGGCAGTGTTACATGGGTTCCTCTTTTCGATACAGGAGAGACGCGCTAGGCGGTCGAGGGTTGGCACAGAATTGCATCTTGAAGTTGGAAGCAAGTAAAGGTAGAATAAGCATTCATCCCGGCCCGAAACAATGGTAATCCAGATGAAAGTCAATCATGGCCAGAGTCACTTTGAGTTTCTGCAAAGCAAAAGCATCTCTTTAGAGCTTCATCCAGCACACTGATTACTGATCATCATCGGATCCATCGGCAGAAATATGTTGTGAGATCCGATGTGATAACGCATCTAAGGTCAGTGCATTGTCCATGCATTTCAGACACGCATCAATATGTTACTCTATATGAGTATTGACATGGTACACCGCACACGGAATGTCAAAAGCTTCAGTTTACAGATCACCGATGATATGAAAACGATATCATGCAACCCTGAATATTAGAGAAGGTTAAAGAAGAATGTGCACCAATGTATTTTCTCCGCAGCACCTGAACCTAAGATAAGGTCCTCCAGTTCGTCAACAACAGCAGTGTAGCAGAACACGTATTGATCCTAGCGAACGATAGTTTGTGAGAACATGCAATATGGAGGTAAAAACAACAGTCTGCAGGTTTAATTTTTGTGGAATTTTGGCTAGCATAGGTTTTAGTCTCATGTCAATGCCTTCTATGATCATATGCTACGTTCATCACAACGTGAACCAGTTTATACGCAATGCTAAAGAAAAATCTGTGATCGGTACCCGTACAGAAGTAGCAGCAAAAAAGGATCAAGCAGCACGTACGTTCAGTATTGATTTATTACTTTACTCATGAACATGTAAATCCTGAATGGAGCAACAAGTCCATCACAGGCTTTGAGAAAACACATGTGCATGCCCGATGGCAAGTATGTTTGTCATGACCTATTAGTGTAGGTACTTAGGCCGTTTGGACATGAGCTTCAATTCACGTATGTATTCGAGGTCCTACAGAATCGACTCCCTGGTTGGTTCCCCGGTCTTAAAAAGCAAGAGAGAATCGAAGATGATACCTGCGTTTGAACCATTCCTATTTTCTGTGATCTGAAGACAGACACTGTCTTAGTAAGGTCCAAAGCTGACATATCTCCAGCAAAAATTCTCTGAAGCGTATCATGAATCGTGCAGTATGTTCCTGTTCTCCCTATTCCAGCACTGAACAGAAAAAAGCCAAGTGTGATATGTTATCCGTATTCCGTAGCTCAACTCACCAATTCTAGACGGACTAGACAAGTGAAAAACAGTGAGCTAGATATGAACCTGCAGCGCACGACAATAGGGCCCAAGCTAGGAGACACCTGATATGTACGCCTCACAATTTCTCTGACAGCTGAAGAGTCCTCAGGAACCCCATGATCAGGCCATTCAGAATACAGAATATGCAAAACAGACAAAGGCGGCTCTTCTGACTGCAGCAAGAAGCAACACATTGTTAAAAAAATCTAGAAAGAATAAAGGCATGCTAAGAATAACGTAATAGTTTCGGCATTCAAGCATCGTATCTCAGCTTTTGTAACTTCTAGATAATGTAGCACTAAAGAGTTTGTAGTAGTTTTAATCCATTTTATGACAATAGACAATGCACCAAACTCCTTCAATCAGGGGAGAGGTCAGAGGATCAAAATCACCCGCGTGCCGGGCTACTTTGTGGTGGTGAGCCCGTCAACGAAAGCTGGTTTAAAAGGTCCTCCGGGTTTATGGGATATTTGGTTGACCAAAGGGAAATCCCGAAGGATTTCCTTTAAAGAGAGACAATGCACCAAACTCTCCAGGACCATCTTCTGCCTGAAAATACTCACCGCATTTCACTGTCTGCATGATAGTGCAAAAGTACAACAATATGTTAGCCACATTTCAAGTTTAACCTGCAACTCAAGTAACAACTGGAGTTTGAATAAATTGATGCAACCATGTTCATGCATGAGATGCAAAGAATAAGAACACGATGAAAATTCATGTACTTCACTAATAGATTACCCTGTAGCCGTCGACCAACCAAGCAAGCATGATTATTACTGGACAACGATTTTCAAAAACCATATCCCAAAAATCCTCAAATGTATGTGGAAGCGGACCTTGAGTGGCAATGAACCGAGGAGCATGTGCACCGAGAGAAGTCTACACTAGAGGTACAAAAATCAAAGGTTAAACGGAGCATGAAGCAAACAAAAGATCGAGAATGTGACTACTTATAACAGTCTAATTTCATATACGATACGATTGTAGAGTCTACAAGAAGTCATAGTATAAGAAATTACCTCAACAAAGCTTGCATTAATATAACCCCTTGATGGTCTATTATCCTTGGCAGACTTCAGTATAACTCTAGTGCTGTCAACTGGAATGAATAAGAAGAAATCAGCTTTCATTATTTAGAAATTAGAAGATTTTGGTTGTAGGATATTGCGATTCTCCACTGGCCAGTTCTAATTTTCCAAAGATAGCGAAAATACATTATCACTTACATGGTAAGGTGTCACCGTCACGATTCTTGTTCCTATTTACTGGGTCAAAAGCTACTGAACACAGTCCATCAATTTGAGAAAGTCTCATCCTTTGTTTCCTGCAAGCAAGGAAACATCATCAGCCTCGAATAGGATTCATATGAAAGGAAAAAGCAGAACGAGCTGCCGAAAGGTAGTCCATTTGTTCTCCAATTGTGAACCTGCCAAGGACCCCCTATCGTTTCCAAGCAACCATTTCGAATCACAACAGGTTCTAACAAAAGTTGCAATAAAAAAAGTTCTGTATTTTCTCAATCAATAGATTTAAAAGACTGCTGTTATTGCCACACAAACAACACAAGCTACCACTACAGTATGTGATCAGCACCAGATTCTGTCAGAAGTACAAGCAACTTCTGACACAGTAACAGACTTTTATCTTAAGTTGAACCAACATTTCACACTGTACTTGATACACCAATCAGATTTGATGATCTTCAACACAAGCTTCATACTTCTATATATCGGATTAGTCAACATGTTATCAAAGGAGATTCGTCAACTTGACGATATATTACACATTTACATCCACTTTCTCTAAATATTTACCACTCATTATGAAATGGATCCTATTCAACATACAATCTTCAGCCCCAAAATGACATTGGCATGAGGCCCTTTTGTGTTTAAGTGACATGACATAGGTGTATCAAAGAATAAAACATAGATTGAAATTAAAAGACACAAACGAAGGTTGGGATTAAAATGTTACTCCCTTTGTATCATAATACATGCAACAATTTTTTTCCTTTTTTTGCTGTCCAAATATATTTGAAACATTTTCCTCTTTTGACAAATTTTTAATATAAAAAAATCAAATCAAATTATGTTTTGTTACGGTATGCTTCACTACCTCCAACTTCTGCAGAAACAATACTACCTCTAAAAAAATATTTGTTCATAAGATTCCCTAAAGATTCAGCACATAACATAAAATCTCGTATCGGATCAAATGAATACAAGTAAATTGGGACGGAAGACGTATGTTTTAATCTTAATCATTCCTCTTGTTGTTGTATCCACACATATTGTATCATGACACTCCTTTTCCTACGGTTTTTAGTACAATTGGTTCTCGTTAAACAGATAAGTAAAGAACCCACAATCACGAATCCCCCAAAGGAATAAACCCAGATGACCAAACAAACAATCCATTATCCAACCAAACCACATATACACACCAATCCCCAAAATCAGACCCCCAAATAACCCACCACACGCCAACAACAAAACTATATACCTGAAGTAATTTGAAATCGAGGTCAGTAACTCTAGGGCTTTAGGGCATGGGAACAGTGCTTTATCTGATTCGCTGAGAGGGACGGGATCGGAGGCGTGTCGGCGGCGAAATTGAAGGGAGGTGTGGTGGTGGCGGAGGAGCAAGTGGTGGTGATGGTAGTCATTTTCCGGCGAGGCCGGGGTTGGGACCGTGACGACGTGCAGTTCCCCGTTGTTAGGGGTGTGAGGAAAGGGAAAGAGAGGAATTGGGTTGTGATTTTAGTCACACGTCTGAGTTAGGGTTGCTTGCTACCTGTACTAGTAGCAGTGTACATAGCAAATGGTATCGTGTGTGATTGGATCATGAATTGTAACGATCCTTGCACGACTGGAGTAACATTCCAGTCATATTGTCACGGATTTTACTCGAGAGTGTGGTATCAACGGTTCATCGTAAACCTTATGCTACAACCCTTGTATTGAAAAACTGTTACCATGAGTTGATCAATTCAGATGAAGCATGAGTCCTATTGAGCATCGGAAGGAAGGAGACCCATATAAATGCTCTAAAGGCTAAAACTACACTGTGTGGGAACAATGTCTCACTTTACTATTCCGTTGGTCTCACAATTCTTGTAACAATGCATAATTTTTAACGATGTTATATTTTTTTAAAATCAAAATTAAAATTCATAACGTAATTTATCATTAATATTTCATAATAATTTTATAAAAATACTATATAATCATAGCAAATTAAACTTCTAAATCCGTGTCCCTTTAAAAATTATAAAAATGAATTATAATCACTAAAACAAAGAAAAAAAACCGTACTCACATCATTTTGTGAAGAGGACATCTTTATATAACTAGGTGATATAGGTCGCCTTTTTAGAATAACCATCTCCACTTGATTTGTAATCATTAAGAACTTGTTTGATATTATTGTTCAATATTATAAAAATCAAAATCAATAATTGATAAAAAAAATTTAAATAAAATAGAATGATCTTTTTTTAATAGGGATATTGAATACTATATCACTCCTAAAATGTTACCAAAAAAAACTAAAAACTATTTCTTTGTTTTTCTATTTTTTATTTTTCATTTGTTTAAAAAACATTAATTTAAAACAAACAAGGAAATAACTAAATTTAGAAAAAAAAATAATTCCAAAACGTTCATATTTTAAAATAAAAATTAATTATTTGTATTCTTTATTTAGTCCTATCCAATGAAATCAGAGATTCCGAAACATAAATGATATTCACTGTAATCCCCGTAGGATCCCACCACCGGTGAAACCCTCATCGGCACCACCGTCGTCCACATCACGACCCCGGTCACTTCCGCCGCGCTCGCCCCTCGCCGATCCCTCTTCCGGCTCTTCAACCACCGCATTCTATCCAGACCACCTTCACATCGACCTTCACCTAATCATCAATACTCTCAAGCCATAATTGCGTATGCCGCCATGAAATTCGTCCACGCCGCGGCCTGGACCTCATTGTCGGGGTTCGAGAGAGAAGAATTTTGTCCACGTATTCAGCCTCCATTGCGGTCACGCGACAACTTTGCAAGCGAAATGCGAACTCTTGTGCTTAAGGTACTCATTTTTGTATGATTGTTGATGTATGATCGTGCTCAAGAGTATGATGCAATATTGTGCCTAAGTCGACGAGCTTGTTTCGTTGCTAGACATTTATGTCGAGGATGTCTTTATCAACTGTTTTTAACTAGTGATCGAAAACATTTTGTCCGTTCCACTAAGTCTTGCTCTTGTGCTATTCTTTTCATTGCTTTGCGGATAGATAACTGCAAAGATTTTACAACACCACTATCTGTATGCGTTTATGTACTTGTGACTTATTCTTATGCGATGAAAATTCCTCCACCACGATGGTAAGGAGACAAGCATATTAGACACATGAACTTACAATTGGTGCTCCTAATACTTCCCAAAACATTTGGAAAACCGTAGGATCTTTTTAAATTAGACATCACAGAAATAGATATCATAGGAGTGATGGGGTTTACACTTTGGGGTGGTCCTAATACTTACGGTTGTATCATCATAAAATAAACCCGAAATCAAGCAGGTGTTGGCATGGGCAAAGTGGTCATAGTATAAGCTGGACTCTGGGTAGTCTTGGGATGTCACCGTCCTAGCCCAATTTTGAAGCAAAGGCCAAAATGTAGAGCCACCAGGGAAAAATATTGTCCCAGAACTTATTCCTCTTGAACTGAATATGTGCTTGGAAGAGATTTTGGCTTTTTGGATATGATTTGGCTGTAACTTTTCCTTTTACCAAAATGTAGCAGCTTGATCCTCCAAAACCAGGAAAAATTAGGAGAGATATCCTTACACGAAAAACAATGGTAGTAGTACTTTACAGCTGTTAGTGATCGACTGTCCCTTGTTACGCACAAAACACTCAGATGATATGGCTCATATGTTCACTAACAGCTGTTAGTGATCGACTGTCCCTTGTTACGCACAAAACACTCAGATGATATGGCTCATATGTCCCAGGAAGAGGAACGAGACCGCGGTTCTTATGTATACGAGGTAGTTCATTGCTGTTATCGGCATCGGCATCGCCCATAACTCCTTGAACTCTTCAAAGACCTGTTTAACAAAGCACAGAGATAGAGTCAAGACCCACTTTCAGCGATAACAAACCAAGTCTTTATCGTATTACATAGAGTCGGATGCAAAAACATGGAAGCATGTGTTTAAGAACAGAAAGAAACCCAGATGAGAAACAGAGGAAATGATCAAGAATGAGTGATTTTGGGACAAATGAAACTGACCCAGAAGCCTCAAAGTGCAGGAAACGGGATGAAAACTATCTTGTTTTCATACGCTTCACAAAAACAAGAAACCCATGAGAGGAAACAGAACAGATGATGATGAAAACGAGGCAAAGCAAGTGTGATCACATCCTGTTTGTGAGTGTTTTGTGGTTACCTGAGATGTTGAAGGGTGCTTGTGAGATGAGAAATCAGAAGAATCCTCTTCAGTCAATTTTGTGATGATCAAGAAACTCACATCAAAGTGAAGAGAACACCTAGAGTTTCTGTTTCTGTTTCTTGTTTTCTATCACAACCAACAAGTGAAGTGAGGTGAATCAAAGAAGCTTGAAAATTGGAGCTTTTCAGCTTCTCCGCTTCAGCGGCTATACATGAGAATTGGAGATGGTCAGCGAAGGCTATTAAATACTAGTAATAGCAATGGAGAAAGCGAAGGGTCATTTTTTCTGTTTGTTTGAAAATTTTTGTGTGCGCGCGCGTTTTTTTTTTTTTTTTTGGAGGAAATGAAATAAATAAATTACAGGATAAGAGTTAGAGCAGTTCTGGTTCTGGAATTGAAAAGAAAGGAAACTGAATTTGTATTTAATGGGGTTTGTTTTTTTGGGAGCATATGAAGCGAAATCTTTGGGCAAATCCATTTGGTTCCATTTGCCAATCTCACTCCCTTAATTGATGTGCGTGGATTCACCACTATTTTGACATGAAATCGACCAGATTTTCCCCCAAATTCAAGGGGTCGTAACTTGAAAGTCTTTATGTTCCTAAAAACTTAGATGAAAAGTATGACAGAAACATCTAGATTAATGTAATCTTATTTCAAAACTTGAAACACTGAAAGTTTGAGGAGAAAGAAAAGACACCCAAGATCGAATTTACTCGAATACACAAGGTATGTGAATCATAATTATGTAATAGGGTATAGTATTCTTGATCGGCCGTTACATATACCAAATCAAAGCACTTGAATGGACAAAGTGCCCCACTTGTTATAGCAACATCACCTTTCACTTATAGTGTCCTTCGAATCTCCGAATCCAATTAAACAATTGCCCATGATATCCAAATTGTATCATTGAAGAGACACAAATCTGATTCTTGATGGTGCTGTGTGTTAGCAACATATAACCACAAGCTCCACGACAACTAAAGTTGATTTTTTTTTTAATGCTAGTGGTTTCAAAATCTTTTGGGTCACTATAAGTGAAGGTGTGATGACAGAAAAATGGACAAATTGAGACAGACGACATCATCATCATCTCGAAAGTTATAATGGTTAGGTAATCATATTTTGAACATAAAAATTTTGTCTTACAAAAATTAAAGATTTAAAAAATTACCAAGAGTTATCTTAATGAGATAAAAATCTAAAAAACCATCAAAACTTATCCTTCTTATTTTTATGTTTTTATTTTTTTTCGATATTTTTATTTTTGTCTTATGACATTAAAGTTAGGTTAAACTCGAATAAAAATATGAATAATTTAAGTATCATACGAATTATAAGAATCTAATCACTCTTTTCCATGGTTTGTTGTTAGCTTAGATTTTTGGGTTTGTGTTTTTTTTTTCTTTGAAAATTTGAAACCTTCTCATTTTTCTTCCTATGTTGCGTCACTTTACCGTAGAAAAATAGGTGAACTTGTTTATAGGAGCTTCAACACCTAGTCACCTATCGCGTTGATTTACCTCTGTCCATAAATAATGTACTCCAACATTTTACTTGTAATATTTCTCCGAGATATCAACAAATGCCCTCCCTTCTATGGCTTCCAATTTTTTTTGGGCAATCATCTCTTCTTACAAAAAGACGGATAGAAATATCAGATGAATTGTATTTTTAGATTATTTTTTTATTTTAAATCTAATTTGTTTTGTGTTTTTAATTGACTACACCCACACCAAACCGACTTAACTATGATTCATTAAAAAAAAATTTCAAACTCTGATTAAATAAATTATACATAAACAAGATATTAAATTCATTTAAATAAGTAAACGACCCAAAGCAAAATCCTCCTCACACTCAGACTCGTACTCAAACACGACTTCATGACCTCGAGATAACCCTTGTTCGACTCATTGGGCTCGATACAATCCCTCGATGAATATTTATAGATAGATTCGTACCATTTTCCAAATACAGAAAACGGAAAGTCAAGTCGCCTTGCTTTTAGAAGGAATCATCATATACAGAGTAAATCAACCGATTCATCTTTCTCCTTTTCTTCGTCACAGTTTCTAAACCAAGAACACAACCCACATAAACAGGAAAAAAATACCCCTGTTTACGCGGTTTGCAGACCCACAGTTTTGAGAGGAAGACGAAGAATAAGAGGAGAAAGGTTTGATTTTTAGATCTTTATGTCACCCAACTGTTGAATTCCTCTAATCTTTTCGATCTAATTCGTTGCGGATTTCGTCTTTTGGCATAATTGCGATGTGATCGATTTGTGTATTGTGTTACACGAATCATCAACTTGCTCTGATCTTTTCGAGATCTGATTTGTTGTGACGAGTTGTGTGATCAATGGTTGGAGATTTTCCATATGCTTTCTGGGTTGGTTGATTTTCGATGTTTTGGGTGTGCCCTTTTGGCTATTTTTGTCTGATCGTTGTGTGGTATGCTATACTTAATTGATTAATCAAGGAAACAGAACATTTCTTTGATTTCTAGGGTTTCTGTGGATGAATTAAATTTGGGAGATCGGATTTTGTCTTTTGGACGTTGTCAAGTGTGATTTGGTTATTGCTGATCTATTGTTTTGTCTGTGGACAAGTCAAACTACAAGTCGAGGCTGATTCTTAGTGTGAGGTTCAAAATTTGATTCTCTTGACTCCATTGGAATTGATTTTTGTATCAAAACCTGTTATCACATCAGTTAAAGGCAGATCACGGCGATATCTGGGTGGAATCGGCCAGGAGAAGCAAGCTTTACCAGGGTTTTCTATCCCTTTGCATTGGTGATATGGGCTGCCAAATGTAGTTGCTCTTGCGATTGGGATCAGATTGCATTATTTTCATCTACATACATGCCTTTTTCTTTGTTCAATTTCCGATTTAGTAAATGGGTGATGACAAATTGAGGTTGATTCTTAGTGGGTTAACATTCTATTTCCTTTCTGAACTCATTGGAAGTCAATTTTTCATCCCAAGCTTGATATCATATCATTGAGGCAGAGTCTAACGATTCTGGGGTGAAGCATAGTTACTTTGTTCTGTGGCCCCTTTGAGTTCACAAGCCAAGAGATGTCCGTAAAATTTTCATACTACAACCAGCTTCCCATAGTCCATATGCTAGATCTTGCGCAAGCTGATGGTTGGTTTTGCGATTTTGAGCTGCACAATGTATTTTTTTTGCAATCATGCCATGCTATGTTCGTCTCTGTTCGTTATGCTTTGTTGAGTGATTGCATTTGAGTGAGCTGTGATCATATAGCCTTATGAATGCTTAAAATCTGTGAACTTATGTTAGTAAAATTGACCCAATGTTCATACTCATCTATATCTTTCTAATTTGCAGTACAGATAAGAAGGCGGCTTTGTGATTTTTTTAAAATTAGTTTTATTTTGATGTTTCATTCTAGTGATTGCTAAACCTTTAAAGTTGGATAAGAAATGGCTGTTTCCAAGATACTGTTCTTCGTAATTGTCTGAGCTCATGAAGCTCTTGACCCAAAGGTCAATCATGGCACATTTTCTGTGGTTTTATTATTTTTGTTCTCTCAGTATTAATTCTTTTCGTTGCAACTTCTGATCAAGTATAATTATACTACATGGTTATCATTATCATTACATGATTATCAAGATTGTCCATCTCAGCTTACTCTTCTCTTATTTTTTCTGCAGCAGCATAATCAGCTAATCAAGTCTCAGTTCCTTTTAAGAAACACTAGACTGTTAGAATGAGTCTTGCATGTCTTGTGTGCCATAGCGTGGAGAGTCCATCACACTCATTCAGAAGCTACTCCGTATCAAGTTCAGAAAACGAGGGGAAGTGCTCTGCAGTCGGAAACTGCTTGACCAGGAAGGTTATTGCTCCAACATGTCGAGGTACCTCCTCGATCACATCAACTTCCAAAGTGACACCACAACCAGCACTCTCAGACGGAGCAGGAATCACAGGCCCCCCAAGGCTTGTTAGGAGCTGTGCTGTACGAAGGGACCAAGTTAGAAACTGGAACTTTGATGTGGTCGAGATAGGAAACTAGTTGTGCTAGCAATAGAGCGAGAATTGTAGTTTCCTTTCCACTGCCTTTTCTTATTTGTATCAGTTTTGAGGTGCCACGGTACTCCACTCTTCCATGCTCGAATGAGTTGGTGAGTTGCTGTGGGCCTGTGGCTAATGTGACTCTTAAACTTTGAAGCATTGTCAATATATGTTTTGCTGTTCTCTTCCCCTCTGTGTTATATCACCTAAACTGCTATGATACCGTCGTTAACAATAATGCAACAAGGTTTTATCACAGTATACGGGATCGGTTTTATGGATGAAAATACTAGATTCTATTCTCGTCCGATGGTGTTCTAGTTGTGTGATTCATACAAGTGAAAGAAAAATGAGCTGTGCTTGTTCTATGCTCCTGGCTCCATAACTGGTGGTGTGGCAATACAGTGGAATAGTACTGCCTTGTTTATTGCAGGAGCAAAAATGACCCTGGCATGGTCACTACCGATAATCTGCTCCTTCCATTCTCAAATCTTCACCAAGCTCCCGTTAATCTCGAGATTAAGCAGAGGTTTTGTCGTTCTGAGAAAAGTTGTTTCATGATGTTTTCTGTTACAAATTCAACCCGAGATTCCGATGAACACAAACAAGAAACGAAGCAATAACACAAGAAATTTAACGTGGGAAAACCTGATCGTCGAGAGAAAACCTCCACAAGAAATAATCAACTAATAATCGAATCACATGATTACAATGATTGTCTTATTTAACTCACTTAATTTCATATTGTGTTTCGTTCAAAACTAGAGAAAATCTCTCATAATTTTTATGAGAATCCTAAAAAGTTTCTTATTTTCATATTATATCATGTGAATCGATTCATAAATATTTATAACCTTCTATTAAAACAGAAAAGCTTTAATGAGAAAAAATTTCGCCATAACCTGTACACGGTCGTGTTATGTCTCACGGCTCGTGTCAAGCTGTGCGCCGAGCTTCTAATTTATCCATCACGTACGACCGTGTCTTGTCCCACCCGGCGGTGTTTTCTTTTCATGACAAACTCTAGCATTCTCAAGGGATGTCGACCTCCTCATATGATCAAATGAAATAATTTTTATTTTATTACATATATATATCATTTCTTTTGACAAGGTGATCGAATGAAATGTTTATTATTGTGTCAACCACTCTTCCTTTCATCCCCACAACTTCCCTCTTTCGCCTACTCAAAATGGCGAGATGTTACCGAGAAATTAATAGAGATGTTGTAAAATTGGGGTTACCATGATGGATGGTAAGTATCTATAAACATCTTCTACCAATGGTAGGCCAACAAATGTTCATTTTTTCCTACCATCTCATACCATAGACAACAGCAACACAGTTGTGAAATGTTGCGGTAAATTTGTGCCGAGTGGTGATCAAAATCATTTTACATAAATTTTTGTAACGCGACATTGTACGTTAGGACTCTGGTATGCACAAGCCCACTTCCTTCGCCACTCTCTTCATTCTCGAGTGGGATCTGTTTCATCACATCCAAGATCCAAAAATGCGATTGTTGAAGAACACAACCACAAATCACAAACTCACATCATCATCATCGTCATCAAAATGCTCAATCTCATCCCTCTTCCTCACAGTCTGCCTCCTCCTCACCCTCTCAATCACCCTTTTCATCCTCCTCACCCCATCCCCTCAATCCAATTCCCTCCCCATCCCCAAAATCACACTCAAAGTCTTCCTTTTCGAACTACCCAGATCGCTCAATTACGGTCTATTGGACCAGTACTGGTCCTCGAAGCCCGATTCTCGGATACCCAATGACCCGGATCACGAATCGGGCACGACCCATTTGCCCAAAACCCTAGCTTTTGGGGGATACCCTGAGAATCCATTGATTAAACAGTACAGTGCTGAGTATTGGATCTTGGGGGATTTGATGACGGATGAGAAATTGAGAACTGGGTCGGTTGCAAAAAGGGTTTTTGATGTGAGGGAGGCTGATGTGGTGTTTGTGCCCTTTTTTGCTACTTTGAGTGCTGAGATGCAGTTGGGTTTGGATAGAGGGATGTTTAGGAAGAAGGTTGCTGGGAATGGGGACTATGTGAGGCAGAGGGAAGTGGTTGATCTTGTGATGAAGAGTGAGGCTTGGATGATGTCCGGTGGCCGCGATCATGTCTTTGTTTTGACTGGTATGTCAAGTTTGATCCGTAGTTTTCGAGCTTGTGTAATGTTGTCTTTCTTTTTCATGTGTATTTTTATGGATGTCTATTGGCATGAGATCATGAATTGATTGTCTTGGTTAGTTGATATTGTGGGCGGGTGGTCATATGATCATGTATGTGAATCCCGCCTATTGCTAGGCTCCCTCTTAGCTGGAGATTTGGACACATGTTTTGGTTGTTTAGGGAATTGATTTTATGATCAAACACATTCTTGAAACTTGAATTATGATCAAGCACATCCTTGTAACTTGTAAAGGTGTCTATTAGTGTACGGGTTCTTGACCTTGTTTGCATTCATTCTATTCCTCTACTATCTGATGATGACTATCAGACATGATGATTAGGATGAACCTTTTGTTTGATGTGTGCAAACAACGATAATTTGATGAGGCTCCAAATCATTATCATAATTGTGAATGTTCGTATATCTGAACCTTTTGTAAACGAAAACAGATGACTGTAAAAAAAAGCATGCTGAAGTCCTTTGACAGCTTATGATGTAGTGTGTGGATTCTCAGGTTATGTTAAATCTTGGGGCATTATTTGACAGACCCTGTTGCAATGTGGCATGTTAAGAATGAGATAGCCCCTGCTGTGCTCCTAGTCGTGGATTTTGGTGGATGGCAGAGGCTCGACTCAAAATCATCTAATGGTACTTCACCAGAGAGGATTCAGCACACCCAAGTTTCACTTCTCAAGGACGTGATTGTTCCCTACACACATCTGCTCCCTAGACTGGACTTGTCAGAAAACAAGGCGCGGCCAACACTTCTTTACTTCAAAGGGGCTAAGCATAGGAATGGAGTAAGTATTCTGTAATACGGCATCATTTTCTTGAATGATCCGATATCCAAAGTTTTCCTAATAGATTTTACATTCACAGGGAGGCATGATCAGGGAAAAGTTGTGGGACTTATTGGGGGATGAACCAGGAGTGATAATGGAGGAAGGTTTTCCGAATGCAACCGGAAAGGAACAATCCATAAAAGGGATGAGAACCTCACAATTTTGCTTACATCCGGCAGGAGACACCCCGACTTCATGTCGACTCTTTGATGCCATCCAAAGTCTTTGCATCCCTGTTATCATCAGCGACCATATAGAACTACCTTTTGAAGGGATGATAGATTATTCGGGGTTCTCAGTTTTTGTGTCGGTAAATGATGCATTGCAACCAAAATGGCTTGTCAATCATCTAAGAAGCTTCTTGGAGAACCAGAAGGAAGAATATCGACGAAAGATGGCACGAGTTCAGCATGTGTTTCAGTATGATAATGGGCATCCGGGTGGGATTGGACCAGTCCCGTCGAATGGCGCGGTAAATCACATCTGGATGAAGGTTCATCAGAAACTGCCGATGATCAAGGAAAGTATCCTTCGTGATAGAAGGAAACCACCCGGGGTCTCAGTACCACTTCGCTGTCAATGCGCATGATTCACTTCTGTTTTACGTGGTTATGGTTCTGTAATTTCTAGGGTTCTCACGACTTATTCTACTTCGGTTTTTTAAACTGTTATCTGTACCAGTCCTTGTTTACACCAGAATTATACGTTCATTAGCCCAAGAGTGACGTAGCGATTCACCTCTGTTACATCTCTTCCTGAATTTTCCTTTGAAACCTTGCACGCCAAAGAGTTGGATGTTCTTGATGATGCAGCTGAAGCGGGCACCAAAACTTCATGACGGACACTGTCTCTACATGTTGACACATTGATCCGCCGGTTCTAACTTAGTTGTGTATATCAGCGGATAATGAACTTTGTAAGTATCAGGTATTGCAAGCAATTGTGCCGAGCTTAACACGCTCATATCACCGAATGCAGGCGGTGATCTTAGATTCGCAAAATAGAATCCTTTTTATCAGTTTTATAATTGTATTTGTTTTATATTTATAGAACCGCTCTCATAAGGCGCCCGTGGCCTAATGGATAAGGCGTCTGACTTCTAATCAGGCGATTGTGGGTTCGAGTCCCACCGGGCGTGCGTTTTCATTCATTTTTAGGCTGGTGATAAACTTCCATACCGGACCCTATCGAAATTTAGCCCATATATATTGAGCCTTGAAAGTCGAAACCCAGTGCTTGTAATTTGTTTTCAAACCTTGATAGTTACATATCACTCATGTTTGTTATGATTTCATTTGAGTTATCCACAATTTGTTATTATATTTAATAGAAATGATTTCTCGACATAATATTATAGTCAAGTTATAATAATGAATCATAACGATTGATCCGTTAAGATTTACATGATATCGTAGAAATTGTAATATTAAATTGAATCACAAGCATGAATCTGATGATGTAATATTTGATTTGCGATGGATCAATGTATGCATGTGTTGATTGAATTTCGGGTCTAAAGGATTGTGGAGCCCTAAATGTGCACGATCACTTCTATGACATTTTGGTTCACTTCTATAACACAAATAGTCTTTTAGAAGTTAGGTGATGGGTCCAAAAAAATTGACCCCTTTGAAAATCACCTATAGATCCATTAGAAACATACCACAATTGCTTTAAGTATGTGAAGTATGAATACATTGAACTTAATGCATAGGGATTAGGGAATTCATGGTTTAGGGGAATCCTCCTCATTATAGTCGGCTTATCAATGCTATATAGTGGGAAAGGAGAACTTTAATTTAATGGTGAATTTGGTAAAGATGAGCCACAAAGGTGAACCCCTAAATAAGTAGCCATTGTTGCAATGATAGGAGTATGTTTGGAAATAATATGTGTTAGCATGACAACAAGGATAAACTACGTATATTTCGGTTTTTTTTAAAAAATTTTATTTATTAATAACATTACCTAAATTATTGTTATATGATAGGAATAAGTAGTTGCAATGGGAGAACTGTTGGCTCAATGATAATCGATCATTTTCTCATCGAGAGTTCAAAAATTGAACACCCTCTTTATATTGGATGAATTATTGCCGATACAAAGAGCTAAGTTAAATATAAGTTGATCGTTGTTGTTTCCTTACGTCCTTTTATACATTGTTAGGATGAAAAGTTCAAAAACTTCTTAGTCTACATCAATGGGATGATTATTAAATCTATAAATGAAGTGAAATGAGTAAGTCACATGTTTAGGCTCCTAATCATGTTCTCACCTCAATCTTGGCATTGACTAAAAGCATTGAAGCATTTGATTAATTAGGTGAAAAAACAGAGGACCGTTTAGGGACAGACTGGTAAGAAAGTGATTCACGAACTAAGCATCAAAGAAAAAATAAAATAAAAAAATGGACCCCATTTTGCACGTACGTGCATAAATATAATTTCATCGCCCGCCTACGCAAAAGATCACACTTTGGTCCACTCAACCTCACAATTTTTATTTTAAAGGCTGTGGTTTGGTCTACACTTACATCATCCAATATATATAAAGAGAACTTTGAAGGGAACTCTTAAGTTTTGATCAACTTTGTTGATTGTACTTGTTGCTTTTCCATTATTCTCTCCTTGTAGCTTTAATTCGTATAAATCGAAATGCTGACCTCTAAACATACTTGCCGACATCGATTAGCTATCCAAAAACACAATACTTCAATGTGTAATGTTGCTCATTTGTTCCAATCAAATGCGGTTCTCGTGCAAAGATCCCGTCTATGTAACACTGAAGATTACATATAGATGGAACACATGTATGACAACTATATAACGAACAAACGAACGACGACGACAATGTGTATTGGAGGAGGAAACATTGGTCAAGATTATGAAAATAATGCTCAACTTTACTTAAATGAAGTGTGCAATTAGTAACAACTGATCTGAAAATGTTTGGCAATTCTGGTATTACGGCTCCTTAATTTTGTTAACATTATTATTTTTCTCTCATCAAAAAAATATGAGACAGAGTAGTTTTTGTTCTCTCGTTTGCTGGCTCTGTCTCAAAATATTAGCAGCGGTTAACTGTTCAAAGTTCAACAATTCAACATTTTTAACCCACCTTCGAAATGCTGTCATGAATATGATAAAACTGATTTTGCCCCTTTTTATCAAGACAACATAATAACATCCATGCTTAATCTCCTATCTTAATTCCCATCTTAATTGTGATGATCCATCACACTAGTCACAGCTGTGTTTCATAGATCTAGCAATCGAAAAGCGACTCCTGTGTAACAACTATATACACTGCACTCATACATCTTCAGTCTGAGAAGTCCAGAGATATATGATAAGTTGTTCCATTTCAAGATCAGGAGAATGTTTTAAGCTATATATAAGACACACGACTATGTAAAACAACCCGTTATACCGTGATGCAAATAAAAGACACGATCGTTACGGTTAGAACATGCAAGCGGTTACTGACATGTTATAAGGTGAGGCATGGAATTAAATGGAAAGACATATAAGGAACCACTTTGATACGCCAAATATATACAAAGCAAAACCAGCCTACCCAATGTACCAAATTTTACTCCAAAGGCACATCGAGTAATCAACAACACAATCAAAGATGACAAGGACAATTATTTTAAACTATCTAATATAACATAGTTTCAATTCATATTTTGGTGTCCAAAACATTTTATGACATCTTTCGATATCCATTCAAACTTTATTTTATATTTTCATACCCAAACACCTAAAACACCAAAAATATCCACATTTTAATCAAACCACACATAACTTATCATGATCGGCAACTTGTTTTATTGTGAACTACATCATTTTTTATCTTCACAATGGAACAAGATGCAATGCACGGTGAACAGAAGATAAAATATAGTAGGTGCACCAATGATTTTCCTATATATATCCCTCAAGGATTAAAGAAGAGAGTCCCATAAGAAGCAGCAGGAGATGGAAAACCCAAAGCCAGTAGTTCAAATAAATACCAATTCCAAACAGAACATTTGATCCCGGATTATACCCTGCATTCAGAATAGCCGACAACAAATACGATTGAGATGAAGTGGCCATGCAATCAACCAAGAACCATGAGATCGTGTCAAATAGAAACATTGATCTGCAGCAGCTTGAGTTGTTCGGAAACTTACAACAGACATCATCCTACATACCATAATCCCAGGCGAGCCTTCCATATCTAAAACTTGCATATTCCACGGCGATTGTCCATGAACGAATCTCGAATGGACTGCATCATGGAGCGTACAACAGGTACTTGAGCTAACTCGTCATTCTTCTCCTGGTACCAAATTTGAAGTAAGCCTATGCACTGGATATTTACAGCTCGCCAAAGAAATAGAGAAATAGAGATGTGGATACCAGTTCAGCAATGCGAGCTTCAATTCCTCCCGAATCAGCCTTAGCAGCCATGAAAATCTTTCGGTAAGCTGCTCGTAAACTTTGAATCTAGATGATTGCCATCAATGACAAATCATGCATGAGCCCTTGCTTTGCACGCATTCATATCAAATGTATGAATGGGGTAGAAATCAATGAAATAATAATTCAGAGATGTCAAGAAGGAAAGCAGCACATAAAGGTGAGTTGGAATGAAGGAGCATAGCTTTCTATAGAAACCATTGACCAAACAGACAACACAAAAAAAAAAAAAAAAAAAAAAAAAAAAAACCTCCCAGCGTGATAGTCAAATCATCATGGAAAAAAGATCTTTTCAAAGCTAGGGCAAGCACAAATAACCAAATATAAATATCAATTACACCAACCTCCTTAACAGAATATCCTCGACGCTTTAGCCCTTCTGAATTAAGACCACGAAGCTCAGCTCTTTCACCAGAAACCATCATGAATCTTGGAACATCTTGAGAAATCTAAAGCATAAATAAACTTCATTGAAAGATGCGTATAAAAGAGCAAATTTTATCAGAGGATAAAGCAACAAATTAAATGAAAGTGCTATCAATCACAAGGTGAACCAAAGGGCTTCTCAGGAATCTTGAAACAGAGTTCGCAGGCAAAATTGTGTCAATAACAAATTTTGAAGGCTGTAAGCAACCAGGGATATTGTCCGATGGGCACAGTTGGACATTCAGAGAGCATTAAATTCAACATATATTTCAAAGCAGCAACAAAAGAAAGTACCACAGAACCGCCACCAATGAAGCTGAATGAGCCAAGATGGCAATGCTGATGGACAACAGTAGCTCCGGCAGTGTGAACATGGTCCTAGATGCAAGTATTATAGGATCAGCATATTATGATCGTATGCTCAAATGCATGTAGCATAACACAAGAAGGCAACCTCAAATGCATGACCAACTCATAACAGAACCTTATGCTCTTCATACTGCGGAGTGAAGATTCTATTTACTCACTTCCACCACAACGTGTCCGGCCAAGAGAGTCCCATTAGCCAGAATGTTATTGTCACCAATTTTGCAATCATGGGCAATATGACAAGTTCCCATGATGAGATTGTTATTGCCAATAACCTGAAGTCAAAATGCCAAGAAGATGTGATAAATCAAACATTTACGCAGGAATTTCTGTTCAAAACAAAGTATTTATGAAACTTTCTGCACCGTGTTATCCTCTGGCTTTGACGATCTGTGAATAGAACTATATTCCCTTATTTCATTGCTGTCACCAATATCAAGGAAGCAATCATCCCCGGCCTGAAATCACATCCAAATACGTATGACTCTTATCTCTCAATTAGTATAAGCTAAAAATTGAAGTGCATAAGATATAAAACAAACCAACCACTATGTTTGAATAACTTTGTGTAAGAGGAAAAAAATTGCATGATATCGTTTAATCCAATAACATCAAAAATCGGAAGACGTGTTCCGCAATTACCTGACCTCGAATTACAAGGACCCTAGATCATTATGACCAGGAAAATGCACAAGTACACTTCCCCAAGACAGTGATAGTTATTCATAAGCGAAATGTGAAAGAAGCGCAGAGTGTGCAAAGTGATACTTATGCACAGGCAAAATTTCACTCCTCATAGGATTGGCAATGCCATGATATGAAGCCATACATATGAAGCCATACAGAGTTAAATCTCAATAAAATGATAACAAACACAAGTTTAGTTATCAGCGACTTTACATTACATACAATGCCACGAAGAAAAAGATCTTGGTAAGAAAAAAAAATCTTTTTTAACACTGGGAACACAATTTCTGAATTATGAGTTTCGTAACTGGTCTTTCAAGCACTGCAAAAAAATACTAAGTATGAATGATCATGCTAGCTAGTCCAGAAGAGATGAACACAGATGAATGGCCTTACATGCCCGATCATTTTCGAACTATTGCTCATCTATTAAAATCAGCCACTGACTTTATGTATCCAACAGAAAGAAAACCTTATATTTTAAATCCTGGCATTTGATACCAACAACAGCATGATGCCCGATAATGTTGTTTGATCCGATTGAAGTGCGCCCTGGAATTTCATCACCCACAACAGCACCACTGCCAACATATTTTATAGTTTGAGATTCACAACGAAGAATCCTAATATAATTCATCCAAATGAAAGAATGTTCTACAAAATGTTAGAGCTTACACCATCAAAATGCAGTTTTCACCCAGCTGAGTATCACCAAGAACATGACTTCCAGGGTACAGTTTACAGAAATCACCAAGCTTCACGAATGAGCCAACCGTACAAAATGGGCCAATTGTCAAGCCCTGTAGAAGCACAACAATCATGAGTCAAATGATCGTAAAAAGGAAAGGGAAAATCCACGAAGAAAAAAAGGGTCATAGAAGACCTGGCCAAGAGTAGCATCAGGATGAATGACAGCAGTAGGATGAATCAAGTTAGGATGAATGGAAGCACACCTGTCACTCCCTGCTCCTATATCTAGAAAAAAAATGACCAAAGAGGAAAACAAAGCATAGTGTGACTGTGAGCAGGTTTTCGAAGCAGGACGATAAGGACATAGGACAGAGGAAGAGAGAGCCATACGAGATAGAGCTCGGAAGAAGTGCAATATTGGATGAGATGCAGTGTGCTTATTCCAGGATTTCGCCAGAAAGTACATCGAAAATCTAGGCTTCTCCGTCGGCACATCTCAAAATAGAGTAAATGACGACATGAACTCATTCCTCGTAGCAAAGAAAGACTCGGTTTGTTGATGATATCGTCATTGACCTGCCCGTATCAGTGGCGGTGCACACAACTGTACAAGAAGTCTGCTGGACTCAATTCTCCGGTATTCGTCCAGCAGAACACACACTTGATTAACTGAAAATAGTAATGCAATAATTATATTTTAAAACATTTCTTTCAAGCCATCATCATAAGTTTAATTCAATCATCAATACGAAACGAAAAATACCATCAAAAGTCACTTCATCTTGATTTCAGGCAACAAAATTAGGGTTCCTCAGTGTAACATTACCACATCAAACATCGATTCAAGTCCTCGTACAACCAATGAAATCAAATACTTAATACACATAATTAAGAATCCTGTTATTTAAGTACCTGAACTAACACGATGCGATTCCTACTGCTCCAGTTGCTGGATCTCTGACGAGATCGATCGGACGCGAGAGATTCTGTAGACTTTGTCGATATGTGCAGGAAAAGAGAAGGAAGCGCGCCGGCGGCGACGGCGTTTGCCGTTGAAGGCGTCGCAGAGGTAGCCGTTCGAGAGAATCCCAAATCGGCCGGCGATTTCACAGATGAGAGTATATTTCTGACAGAGATGCTAATCTCCCAAAAGTGAGAAGGCCTTTTTTTTTCCCTCTCTCGTCGAATTTCCATTGTTACCCTTCTCTGTTACGATTACACGAAAACAATCCATTTATAAAAGCAATTTCCCCGGACGGTAATCGGCGGCTCAATGTCGTCGTCGCCGGCGTTTGCAGCTCAGCTGCATCTCTTTGTCCTCCGCCGTCTCCTCCCCGTCTCCTTCGTCGCCTCCCTCCTCATCCTCGGTACATTCCCCACCTCAAATTCTCCAAATCTGATCTCAATTTCCTAGAAGATCTGATTTTTTTTTCTGAAATTTGATTGTGGTGTTTGATTTATGGGGGCAAAAACATGAAAAAATATACAGGGTGGTGGGTGGTGGCGTGGAGATTGGCGCTGGTTCACGTCCCTTTGGTGCCGGACGGAGATATTCGGGTTGCGTAAGAAAACAGACAAGCCTAAGCCCCCGACCTCTCATCGCTTCTCTCGGCTGTACAGCTCCGTCAAGGGTCATCGTCGAGATTAGAAAGGTTTCCGTTGTTGTTGTTGTTGCCTCTTGTCAATTGGAAATTCTATTTTGCTCGTCTGGGTTTTGATTTTCGGTGCTGATTTGGGGAATCCTTGGTTGATTTGCATTCATCGTGGTGTTCGTCTTTTCGATGTTTCTTCGTTGATTTTTTATTATGATGCATGTTGGTATTTGTTGCGAGCATAGTGCTGGTTGTTTTGATTATAGTACACTACTTAGAGGTTTTTGATGCTTCATGCGGGGTGATAGGGGTGTTATGATATATGGATTGTGTTGCATTAGTGAGGATATATGATATATTCTGATATACTGTAAAAGCTTTGTATCCTTGTTATGCTTTTTTTTTTTGTGTTTGTTGTAGTCAGATGACTGGTGTGGTTTCCAGTTTGCTTCTTTCGTGCTAGTGTTTCCTTTGTTTTATGTTTCCTTCGTGTTTATCTTTTGCTTATTTTTGCTTGATTTTGCTGAACGATGTTTAATTATTTTATTGTGCTGTAATCCGGCAACTCAGGTCAAAGGCTTCTGTGCGTGGAACTAGACGCTGTGGAAAGTGTTGGTACTTAAGTTGGAAATATGGTGGTTTTACTACTGTTTGGTATTTAGAGCAAGAAGTGGTTCATACGTGAGACTATCTTGTTTTATCTTTCAATGGTTGGGTTTTACTAAGGATAAGTTCTGAAGTGTCTCGTGCATGACTTTTGTACTTACCAGGGGTTCCTGGTCTTGTTCGGCCGAGTAGATGCTTTGGATGGTATGATGGGACTCTATCAGTAGATCTTGATTGGTTTAGAATTGAAATGCTTTCTACACTCGATATGGTGAGGGCGAAGTGATGTTTTGGGTAGACAGTTTCTGTTTCTTGAGTTTTTTCTTGCTGCCGCTGTTGATGATTATTTTCAAAGGATGGTTTTCTCTTGTTTGAGATAGATAAGATATGATGAATAGACCACACCGCTTTTGCCCTTTGATCTTCGATGAAAAAGTGAGGAACTTGATCAGGGTTATTTTCCTGGACTGTCCGTAAATCAAGCTTGTGGCTAATGCTGATGACCAAGGACTATGACTGATATTTGATGCCTGAATGGGAAACAATGTGTAAAATGGCATGAGGGCAGAAGAAATATTGCACAAATTAAGCTGTATTTTATTGCGTAAATTGTATCGGGCAGGTGCTCAAATTAGCTTCAATGAAAGAGTCCTATGTATGTTGCAGCTCCAGTGTTATGATTATTAGTTTATTGAGAACTTAATGTTGGTTAGCTATTGGCATGCAGCTTATATCTTCTGAATGAACCGCAGTGCACCCCATTAATCGCCTAGCCGTCTAGGACACACACCAGTTCAAACATATTTGGTTCCAATGGTGGGACAAATGGCAACTTAAAACGTTCGTGCTCTTTAGCTAGTTTTATTCGTAAATGGTACTTTCTTCGTTCTCTTTCCCTTTGACTCTGGTTTGTTGTTAGTCGTGTAGGTATCCCTACATAGAGTGTGAATGGCATTCCGGACTCCCAAATCCGTTGCTAGTTGTAGCTCATAACTGATAAGGATGCTTTTGCTGGACGATTTGGTCGGAGAAAGATTATCTAGTGATCTTCTTGGTGAGGACCATCCGAAATATGATTCCTTATGTTTTACTTCCTCCGTTGACTTGACACGAAAATTAAGTATTCAATAGACACGAAAATTAAGAAATCTATTGAATACTGAGGAAAATATCTTTATGTGATGATAAGTACATGGGAAGAATGATGAGTGGGAATAAAGAAATAATAATAATAATAATGAAGATGTTGTGAAATAAAATAAGGATATTTTAGATTTTTACATCTCAAAACATTGTCATTTAAGGAAACATCATAATTTATGTGGGACGTTTATATTATTAAATATGTTGTAATTTATGTGGGACGGAAAAAAAAGGGTTTTGATAAGGAGGAGGTGTATATGAGCTATGTATCAGGGGTGTAAAGTTTCCAGTGCAAATAGCCAATAGTTGCAGTGCTTCTATTCAAAGATCATTTTGGCTGATAGAGTACTGATTGAGTACGAATAATGCACAAACGCCAAGGAATTTCTCTAATCATTTCTGTTACTCCTGCTTTTGGTCTAGCTCAATATCAGCTACCTAGAACTTCTTGTCACAGAGAGTTAGTCAACTGTAACCACAATCCGTTTGCAGAAAGTTGGTTAAATCATCATCTTAAGAGACCACTCAACGGAAATACTCAGATATCCGATCAGGTTCCTAGATTTTCACTTACTGGTCTAGTAATTAAATCCATTGCACACGAGTATAGATGCATTAATAGAAATCATAATCGGCATTCTGGGCTTGACTTGATGAGAGAATTATGAACACTGATTGAATAAATCAAGCATTGCATCAACCGAAAAGCACAAGATCACTCTAATAGTTCATTACAAAAATCAGAACATAGATCCATCGATGATGGAAAAGAAACACAGTTCGTCCTAAGGGAAGAAACAAAGTCTCGAGTCACTACTACTGAGCTCCTTACGGAGTGTATCGCCAACATGGGATTAGCGATTCAGGTCTCGAAGTCTAAACTAATGGGATGAACCTGCATGGACAAAACCAACAATTAACACCCTAGTATTAAATCACCAAGGTGTTTTTGGGATCACAGAATGATGCTTGATAAAATTACCTGTAGTACTTCATTCGTCGATAAACACAGAGAATGACCCGTGCAAATATCATGCTTTGATGAGCGACAGTTCCTGAAACTGAATATTGAAGCCATCAGTCACTTGATGATGTTTAAGGGTCAAAAAAACAAAACACTGATATACCTTTACACCCTTTAACACTCGAGTGCCATCACCCTTTCCAGGATAAACCTCTTGAGTAGCAAGTGGGGTGTCAACAAGAATGCTTTGACCAAACAATTGAATCGTTTTCCTCGTAGAAGCACTACGAGTCCGTAAATCAAACGTGTCCGCACTACTGGCACTATCAGGTGAACTTTGAGATAGCGGAGAGCCGATATTCAGTTCAGTTGACACTTCTTCATTTTTCGACGCTACAGTATGCTGAGAGTAATCAACAGCACTCGATAGACTTGCACCGTTGTTGATGAGATTAGATAAACTAGAAACATCTGTAGTATTTTGCCTGGCTCCCTGCATGCCCGTGGGGAAAGTAAGGTAATTCAACTGCGACGAGCCAAACGGCCCAACAAGTGGATTACCAAAACCGATCATTGGTATTGGGAATTCTCCTGTGTGAGATCCCTTGAGCTTTTTTGGTTGGGGAAAAATATCAGCAAGAGTAGGTGTAGGTGTCACATACTCAACCTCCCAAGGGCTCACTCTCTCCATATTTTGCAGAACTTCAGGTTCGTCCCATGTAACCTACAAGCAAAACATAAACAGGAAAGAAATTGTGAGTGCCCTTTCTTCAAAAGAGGAACATTTGAGAGCATATATGGCATAGAAACAGGATTCATGCGTTCTTATGTAGGTAGAGCATAAAAAATGAATGGTTTCATTGAGCTAAACAAACCAGGATCACATGTAAGTCCAGCACAAAACAATTCATAAAAGTATTAAACATGGTTTAACAGCATGCCAGCAACAAGAAACAATTTATCTCAGATAAAGGGAGCTAACATGTAACATTCCCAACTATCTCATAGATCATACATCACTCACCACAGAAAAATTAACAGAAGCAACAAAAAATTAACAAAAGCAACAAGCAACATTTCTTTTTATGATCAGCAAACACATAAAAAGACTCATGCCACATAACATGTAATTTTAACACAATAAAGCATCTAATTGAAACATCCATTGATCCATCCACATATTTCAACTACAAACATAAGATAAACAACCAGTGTATACCTGAAGCATCCTCCAAGGAGATCCTCTCCATAGCCCAGAATCCGGAATCTTCAACAAAGCAACAGTCCCCTGAAACCATGTCATCCTCGACGAGTCCTCAGTCTCCATCGACATCCTAACCCTCATCCCAGCAGACCAAGACACAGTACTCATAGCTTTCCTGACCTTATCGACGTCCACCACAAAATTAGCATACCCAACCCTAGGATAATATACAACCTCAAAGGGCAACCTACTCGCAGCTCTAGTCGCAGCCTCCACCACCGCCTCCGGAGCCACCTTCCCTTTCCCACTCCTCGAAAAACCCCTCTCCTTCTCTCCCACCTTCACTCCTTCATCCACCATAATTCTCCCCACCCCAAGGGTCCCCAAATGAGCAGCAAACCGGGCAGCGAAGTTTCCTAACACGCTAGACTTCAACGCCCTCCTAACCCCAACTGCCAGCTCCCCATTCCCCTCATTCCTCATAAACACAACCGAATCCCCCGCAATCAGCTTCTTACTGTTCACAAGTTTACTCCAACCAGTCGTTAGCAAATGCCTCCTCGGCACACCACGATAAATATGCCTGAACTGCCAAACTTTCCCGTGCACATCCCTGACACCAATATTCTGAACCGGCGGATCCACATCGTACTTCAACGGCGGAAAAATCAATTCCGCGCAGAACCTAGGGACCGAGAATCCTCCTCCATTGTTCGCATCCGACTGCGTCAACACCTTCGCAAAAGAAACCACTCCATTCTCATCTTCCTCATCCTCATCCTCATCCTCCCTAGTCTCATTTATCCCATTCACAACACATATTCCCGCACTGTTGTTCGAGGATGGGATAGGATCGAGACGGATCGCAGCGAAAACCTCATCAGTATTCTCATCTGCGAGGAGCCGAACCTCGACAACGCGACAGGGAACAGAAAACACCAGATCGGAGGAAAAAGAATCGAGATCGATGGATTCCGAAGCGTGCTCGATGTGTCCCTGCGGGAAGTACAAAACCCTAGAATTGATCCTCGGAACCTCGACCGAGTTCCCCGCGCAGGCCTTCCATATCTTCGGATCCACCTCATTGCGACGCTGCTCCGACGGCGGCGGTGGAAGCGGAGCAGGGCGGCGGCGATGATCGACGGCCATCATGGCGGCGAAGGGGAAAATGTGAGGGTGAGAGTGAAGCGACGTCGTTTTGAGGGGTGAAGAGTGATGCGGCGGTTGGGAAAAGAGTCACGGGCATTGAAATGAAGTGACGAGAAAACGGCTGTGCGACGAATTTTGATGCGGGCTGATAGGATGGGATGATGAAGGGAGGGTGATGAATGAGGACACTTCAGACTTGACTTGGATTATACAGCTTTTGTTGCCGAGCGTTTCTCGGTTTGAGACATGATTGTACAAATTTGAATGTACTTTCAAAATTTGAATTTTTTAATGTATGATTAGAGTGTAAAAGATGATTTGTTGATATATTTTCATGGTTGTATTCAAATTTCAATATTATATTATTTTTTATTAAATAATTAATATATATTTTGAGAAGTTTCGTTATTTGATATAAAAAAATTACGTCGTTGATTTAATATTAAAGTACATGATTTATATAATCATTAATATTTCATAATAATTTTATATAAAATAATATTTGATTGTTGTAATATGAATAACTTTATTGTATCTAAAAGACAATATTGTAACCTAAATATGACGAAGAGAGTATTAAAATTTTATTTCGTGGTCATCGTTTTAGAAGAGGTTATAGTGTATATCAGATTTCGGATAACTTTTGATACGAAATTAACAACAATAATGTGCTATATAGTTGTCCAACCTTAATTGCAACGTTGTCAAATACTATAAGGTTTAATTGATCAAGTGATTAAAATACCGTTTCTATGCTTCATTTATTCTACATATCCTACCTCTCCTCTAACCCATTTTATATAATTATGCATTATTAACTCAGGGTAGAATTGTTATGTGACAAGAAAAAATATGTTTTTATTAATTTATGCACATACTTTTTATATTACAATTAAATTCGGACTAGTATCATTTTTCAACTTGAAATATTTATGAATATATGAAATTGAAATATGATATCTTAGAACAAGTTCAATGGACAAGTCATAAGGGTTGCTATTCTCAAAATATAACAATTGTTCTAAAATAATCTATCTTTTTTTTTCTTTGCTAAATTATGCCTTTATCAGATAAATAGTCATATCTAACAACAAATATGGCTGAAGTCATATTTAACTAATCTACAACGTGAGGATTTATATTATTAAAATATCCATAATAAATAAAAAAACACACTTGGATCAATCTTCATCATTCATCAAAGATCATTGTCAAAATATAACATATTTATCATTGAAATAATAAGCAAATTATAACACTTTGGTGCTATTGCTATCTAAATATAACAATAATTTTGTCAAAATACCTATTATGTTCGACTTACTTCAATCCAGGACAAACTTTTTTTATAATGCCATATAAAGTACACTATTGTTTTAGATTTTTCTTTCTCATAGTTGTTGTTTACAGTGTCAATGGTCTAAATTGAATCTTGGACTAATTCAAGTGGTTAGGGTTTCTTTCGGTTTGAAAAATCTTTGGACCATAGTAATATAGAAATCTAAAAGAGATGTGTTAAATAAATTGGAAAATTTTAAATTTTCAAATCGATCTCTCATCCTTGATCCTTAAACCTCGTTTTGGTTTTTTCGGACTCCATCTTTTTTATCGTTCTTATGAGAGAAACATCTGTCTTTTTCTTCTTCTTCTTTTTTTTTTTTTTTTTTTTTTTTTTTTTTTTTTTTTTTTTTTTTTTTGCAAATTTATCTGATGTGTGTGTGCAATTCAAAATAACCATGGTTCAAAATTAGGTGCTAATTTTAGTCAATTTCATGTTTTGTTTGGATTTGGTCTCATTTCTATTTCACTGCATAGGTGCATGCTTATGGTTATATCTAACAATAGACATGTATTCTGTAACGGACATCAAAATTTTATTGGACTGACTAATTGGTCGAAAGGCATGCCAGAAACAGCTTCAAGACCTTAATCTCGGCAATCGTGGCAACAGATCAACATATGAAAAATACTGGAAGTCGCACACAGATCAACATAAGGAGTCGCACACAGAAGCTATTTCGATTCCAAACTCGGTTCCTTTTCGTGGTTGGAAAGCAGAACATAGGCAAATCATAGAAACGGAAAGCAGCACGGGAAACTAATCCAAACCAAGTCATAACATTAATAGAAACTGAACACCGAAATCACGAACACGACTCAAAACACCACAGACAAGACACAAACTGAAGATAAAACAGAATTATTCAAGCACCGTATTTCATGCATGAACCAAATACGACTCTAAAAGGACGAACCAGACACTCTGGGTGCGGTAGCCAAACAGACTAGACCGTGCCCTTGTTCTAGCAAGAAAATAGTAAACTGTCTCAGATGATGATTGCTGATCACTCCTCTTCGGACTCGGACTCAGCACTCTGAAGCCACTCAACAAAGGGCTTCACATTCTTCCAGATTGCGGAGCTCTTGTTGTCGCCAACCAGGCCTTGCTGATACCACTGGACGATAAACTCTTCCTCCAACAGATCAGCATCATAGAGAGCCTTGAGGACCATGGCCACCTCCTTCACAGCGTTTGGCCTTGCCTTTCCGCAGAATGACTCAATGGCATTGAGCAGAAGCAATTGTGATCCTTCGTCCTGGACAGCAGCAGCAATGTAGTTGTTCTTTTCGGCGACCTCCTTGGCAAACCCCTTTGGCACACCATCGAAGAGAGCTTCAAACACTGCATTCATCACCTCCTGGGCGCCTCCGGAGAGAGATTCAAGACGAGACTTCAGCTGACCTGCTGAGGGACTGCTCCTGAGGAATTCCTTGATCTCACCAACAAGTTTCTGATGCGGATCTTCAGATTTGGTCCCGTTGATGATTTCTTTTGGCTCAGCCTTCAACTCAGGCTCTGGACCTGGGGGCTTTTTCTTCGATGATTTCTCTTCAGCAGGCTTCTTCCCCACAGGCTTCACATCTTCAGTCGAGAGGATCACCATCTCAGTAGTCACAGCACTAAGCTGTTCTTGTATCCTCTGCCGAGCTGCCTCCAAAGAAGTGTCAGTCTGCCACTCAACATCATCCTCATCTTCGACATCGTTTCTGTCCTCAACTCCTGGAGAATCGTTTCCATCAGATTGGCTACCGGCAGGAGAAGGCTCCTCATCAGAGCCACGGGTCTTCTTCTTTGTGGTGGCAACTTTAGATGGGCCATCTTTAGTTGGCTTCTTTTTAGTAGCATCCTTTTTCAGCTTCTTCTGCTCCTCATCTGCAACTTCACCTTCCTTCAATCTCTCTTTTTCTGCTTTCCTCAGCTTCTCTTTCTTTGACCCCTTCTTCTGTTCAGGAGGGTTCTTTATGATAAAAGTTGTCAGCTTGTCCCTCATATCAACATCAGAGATGAACCCACAGGCAGCACATTTAAGTTGTATCATCTGATTTTTGGTGATAATGATTTCAGTTTCAGGATTGCCACAGCCATAACACTGGACATATTTCTTGATGAAGTTTTCAAGCAGCCCAGCGAGTTTTGCAGTATCATGGGCTCCGTTGACATGAGAAGTCCCTGATTTATCATCAAACTTGGACTGTGCTCCCAACTCACAGCCAAAATACTTTGTGGTATATGAGGCAGGCCTAGCCAAGGCTTTGGCAATCTCCACCATGTTGACAATGTTGGTCTTGATGCCATTCCCTCTGCCTTCAATCTTCGTGATCATTCTAGGCATCTTATACCTATAGAAGGCATCATCACGGTTGGAAGCACCAATGTTTTGCAAAGCCATTTTTTTTGTTTTTATTCGAATCAATAGATCAGTAAAAGGCAGCAAAATCTTCAACTTTTAGAAGTTTAAAACTAGGCCGCATAAACTTGCAACCCTGATGACGACTAGGATAATTCACAGCTGGCCCGAGATGCATACAGCCACACAGGGCACGGATGTGCTTTTTCCTAGACGGGCAGTATTCTCCAAGCACCCCAATCGATGACAGGAAGATGGAGGCTCGTTCAGACATAAAAGAAGCTTCAGACTCCACTTTAGCTAACCGCGGTTGCCGCAGGCTGAATCGCCAATTCTCCTGAAAGAAGAGACAAATGAAGATCAGATACAATAAACATACATAGAGAAATAAACTGCTACGACAACAAAGGCCGACTACATAATCAATAACCCATAAGACCAAAAAAACAGCTCCTACATTTAATAGCAATGTCAATGCCAATAGAAATAGTGTAAAATAACAAGCATGCTGAAGGTGGAGTCCATGTGCGAAGTTAATCTCAACTTCCAACAAACCCAAATAAAGGATCAAATCATGTGCAATAGGCGTCATAGAGGGGCTGCGATATGCATTGGATATATGCATTTAGTAGCACAATATTCCTGACTCAAAACAATTATGTACCATCATAAAGAAAGTCCTAGCAGGCAAAACATAACTCGAACAAGAAACCAAGTGGGAGAAAAATCAATGTTGTCCAAGGAAACAAATAGAGGCTTCCAAGCTTTCATGCATCATAATATTTCTTTCTGTGCCACAACTAATCAAACTATTAAAGCATTAATCGGTATAACCCAAGACTATACCAATAAACTTTCAACAGCATGACTCAGAAGATTGCACCGAAGCAAACCGATTATGAAATTCGAAGAGACAGGCATATTCAATAAGAAGCATGGACACAATTTTCCACATCTATTAATAGGAAACACACAAATCACTCAGAACAGGTCATACAAATACTGCGACTTTAAAGAAACCAATAGATTCCATAACAAGAAGCCCCAAATCAATCACTTCATTAGTTAAAGCCTCGAAATTAAACTTCATGATTCCAGAACTCAAATGTTTGCATCAGTTCAAAACAATCCAACAACAATCCACACAAATAACATCAAGCACGCACAGATCTAGGTCAAAACTCATCATCAAAACACAGATCAACCCTCTCTCGATCTCGATTCACAACAATCTCAATCCAATCAAACCAATACAATCAGAACCACACAGATCAGATCGAACACCAAAGCTCGATCCACAGCATCCGATGATCGATACTAATTGAATCGAACAACAAAACACGAAGAAATCGAGAATCGAAAGAGAAGAGAGGGATACCTTGAGAGGTGATGAAACCCTATAGAGAGAGAGAGAGGGAGAGAGAGAGAGAGAGAGAGAGAGGCGAATTGGGTGAATGTGGTGGAGGTGAAGAGGAATATCATCTCTGAATTTATACGAGTAGGGCAAACCCAGCGTGTTGAAACAAAATTATCTTTTTGCCCCTTTCAATTCAAACAACCGATCTTTTTGCCTTCTTTTTTCGTTTTCCTTTTTTGAGGAGTATATCAAATCATTATGTAATACTTATTCATCGTGAGGCATGATATCATATCTTGTGGCACGGTAATTATATTAAATCTTGATGATTGATGTTTTATTATTAGTGATAAATTAGTTTATCCATATGTGTAATAATATGCAAAATAAAAATAAACAAAATAATATAGATCCACTTGTGCAATAATATAATAAACAAAATAATATTAAGATTGTACTATAAAAGATAAATATGATATCATTTCTTTAATTGATAAGTCGTAATGATAATTGAAGGTATGAGACATGAATTATAGTATTTGTGAATTTTTTTGCTAATGAGATTTTATGATCGCTTATTTTCGCTAATTATTAAATTTGATATTTAACCTTAATCGAATATTTAATAGATATTTGTATTAAATATTTTTTCTTTAAAATTTATCTCAATCGTTGAAATAAAAAATATTGAACGACCAATACATTTTATTGAATTAAATTTTTTTATTAATTTGACTACTTATTTATTTATTTTATTAATCTTTAATGTCACCCATCAGATGAAAATTAAACGATCAAAATCAAAAGATCGGATAAAACCACATCTATTTGCTTAATATATAATATAGATATCAAACATGAGATTTTCCGAAAAAAAGTACATTTATAATCATCGTCGACGGTAGATATAATAAACCTATGTGTCCCAACATATTAATTTCCTTGGTAACTTATGCTTGGAATATAAGTTTCCAATTCCTTAATTTCCTTTGTTATGATCTTGACTCTTGCATTAGTCAACTAACCTAGATATCGCTAGATCTTTAACCTTCCGGAATTTTATTTTTTTCATCTCAAGGTTGAGATAAAATCTCAAAGCTATTCATGGCAAAAAAAAAAAAAAAATATATATATATATATCATGTGTTTCTTAGATTCTAAAATTTCACCGACATCCTTATTTGGCATATTTTGAAAATATCTAATTTGGATCTTTAATCAATTCTATCAAAAAAAAATCGAAAGGATGATAGAAGATTATAATATCATATATTAAACATCCTAGAAAACAATATGAATCATTGACTACATTATATCTCAAACACATGAATGCACAAAGCCCACGAGTAGAACATTCAATTTTTCAGTTAAACATGATTTATTGGTAGAATGTGGCTGGAATAGATGACACATACAATTGGACCACCCAAGCTCAAGCTCAGGTTTTGGGTCAAAGAAGCACCATTGGCACCAAAGTGTTGATTGATCCCTTTTTTTCTGTCCCGTGTAACATATATCCTATAATAATCTATGCTTTAGCAACAGTAAATTGTATAATAGTTTGTATATAGTATTTATTAAAGAAAACGTTGAACAAGATCATCGGCCCATTGCAAAATACTATATACATTAGCGTGTTCACTGTTTTTAAAAGACCAACGATGCATCGACTTTATATTTTATTTTCGAGTTATGATTACTCGTTTGTCATTTTATTAATCATTCGTGGTTTGTGAGTATTTTGAAGATATATGTCTTGATTCAACAAGAAATACTCGAGGGGAAAGATATTCGCTGGCAAACCTATCCATGGTCAGACTTCATGATATTGATCCAGCTATACTTTTGATTCTTGTCCAACAAGTATGTTAGGTTTATGCTCGGTGGCTTCTATCGCGTGAAGGAGCAAACATTTGCTGACATCTTCGATCCGAAACCTATACAATCATGTGGTTTTCCACACGACTATGGAAATCGTCTAGCATGGCCCTTGCATGTGACAAGTAAAACTCGAGATCAACGCGCTTTAACAGGTAATCTATATGATGCAGGCCACAGCTACAACCCTTTCGACAAAGGTTTAGTCCCTCGCGAGGTAGAACGAGTAACATTTTCCCAACCGCGTCTGCAATAGGAGAAATCTAAACGAACTGTGAAGGTGACCAGCAGGGCAGGACAACTAAAAGCTCAAACATAAAGAAGTGGTATCATTCAAATTGCATGACTGATTGTTATCTCAAAGAATACACAACACTTGAAATTTGGAAATCTACATATTACAAGTGTCATACATTGTACATAGAAGACTGAACTTCCAGACATTTTTACACAAAGGCGACTAGGAGGAAATCAGCTTATTAGACCAACTTATAAAGTATCTGAGCAGAGGGGAATGAAGAGCCCAGCCTTTGGTTAGTAGTAGCAACAAGCGGTTAGCCTCGAGAGCACTACGTGGATCAGGATCAACCTTGTTCCTTGTAAGGAGTCCAGATGAGCTTGCTGACATCCACCTCAAGGCCGCCACGGCCAGCAGCCTTAAGGTGGCGATCCAAGACCTTAGGATCTGCGCAGATGACATGTTGTCCTTTTCGATACTGTATGAGCTCTAGAGTTTGGAGAGTGGCTAAGATATCCTCGGCCTTGATGGCTGTCATGTCACTCAGTTCCTGCAAAGTGCAAACACACCAAGCCCACTTGAAAACTAGAGTCGTGGAGATCGAATTTGGACCTCGTTTTCTTCATAATACCAACAATCAAGACAATCATTCTTCAAATGATCAGTGCACCTAATTTTCAATAGACTTGGCCACAAGCAAACTGAACAAGATGAGGAAACATCTGGTGACATAAAGCTACCAGCACAACATTTTGGCTACATTGCGATCCATGTTAGGGGAGCAAGTGACATGAACAAAAAAAAAAGAAAAAAAGTAAAGAGTTCCAAGTATCAATTAAGGCGAGCTACAAATTACAATAGGTTGTGGAGACCGAACATCTTTGCTATGAGGGGAAAGTATAGATACCTTGATAGATATGTTACCCTTGTGTTTCTTTAAAATATCAAGGAGAACTCTTGTCCAGTAACCCCTATAGCTCAACAGTCCCAGATCTGAGAGGGGTCTTTCAGGCGTCCCAACTTTACCTTCTTTCTTCGAGAGCTCATAGGCTACGATTATTGGCAGGAAAAAGTCAGCAACCAATTATACAAGATTATCAATAATTCAATATTATCAGTCATGAATTCCATGAAGCGGTAAAAGGGACCAGAGCTACAATCACAGGCGATAGAAAGCTTACAGAAGGCAATAAGGAATTTTCCATATCCTTTTCTTTGATATGGTGGTAGAGTTAAGATACATGCCAAGTTATAAGATTCCTCGGAATGCTTTTCCTGCAAGAATCCACAGCAAGCTTATAGATGTTCATTCTTTCCTTATTTTCTTTCTGCTATATGTACAAAAGAACACAGGAACTGTGCATAACTAAATTCTCTACAAATAATATTACAAAGGGAAAGAAGTGATTACAAGACTACTCAGCATTGTCATTTACCTTAGAAAAATAGCCAACCATGTGGCACCCTCGATCATCACATTCACACAAAACATAGAAAAGGAAGAGGTCAACGTCATAATAAAGGGTTTTGTGATCAAGAAACAGCTTTGCTAAGTAGCAAAGGTTCTGGCCGTACACCTTGTTCTTTTTCCCATCAACCTGTACAGAATACAACTGGGTAAGTTCAGCAAATTGAAGAGATGCTCATAATGCATTCTGATCAAATGATTTCACACGACCATACATGGCCACGCTAAAGAACAACAATAGGAAATGATTGCTTCCTCCTCAGCCGTGACACACAGACACACAGAGGAAAGGGGTAAAGGGAGGGAGAGAGACTGGGAGAGCACCTCAAACATGGACAGAGTCCCACTCCTGTAAATCTCATCTCCAGGAGGATGCTTCAGATCACATTTTCTCTACATGTAGATAAAAATCACCCATCAAACCAGCAATATTATAGCAAGAAAATATGGTAAACAATCGATAAAATAAAACAAAGCAACGGAAGCTTTCCATGACATACCAATAACTGAAATACTGACAGACTCGCCCCATTCATATCATCTAAGAAAAGACTTAGCAAAAAGGGAATGTAGAACCCAAAACTAACGTCCTAAAATACTTGGATGAAACCAATTAGATAAACCTCAGGTAGGAACTCAACTAACAGAAAAACCTCCCGATAAATCAACTATGAACAATTCCTGGATATGTCTTTGAAAGGAACTGAGCAAGATTAACGCGAGTAAACTCATGTAAACTACATGAATATAAAAGAAAACTCACCATGTGTCTCTGTAACTGTTCTTTACGTTTCATAAAGTTGAGGCAAAATTCACAAAAGTATAGCTTCACACAGTCATTGTACTCTGGTGGAAATGGGGAGAAATACCAAGTCTCGATCTCGTATCTACCCAATTCAATAGTTGCTATATTCTTCACTTTCGTAAATTCTTCATGCTCACGCAGACTTGCTGCATCCAGCTCCTCATGACCCTGACCGAGAACAGAAATACATGATAAATTTTTTTGGAGAAGCTTGAGATGTAACCCAAGGGACTTAGATAAGTACGCCAAAGGAAAAAAAATTACGATCTAGCTTATGGATCCCATTTACCCAAACACAAAAAAAACCTTGTTCTGCTGTAGATTTCTACCTAGCATGCTGACAATTTAATTTGGCAATGATATTTTATTTTGTTCATCTTTCTTTCTTAACTCTGGCAATAAGGAGCTGGAATTCCTATCTATGACGGAAAAAATTCTCAGAATATCTCTATTCTCTACTGTCGGGAGAAAATGAGAAAGACATGGCCCCCAACTTAGTTCCAGGTAGCAGAAAGAAAATTGTCAACATGATTAGTGGCCTGCACATAAATCTAAGGGGTGAAAGTAGCTTCAGCATACCTCTACATGAATCTCGTCAATCTTCCGCTTCTGGTGCCGTGTCATCTTCAGACTAGTTACCTGTTGCACCCCAAGTAGAAAACAACCAACAAAGCTATTATCACTACTCCTCGGCATTTCTAACACATTGGAAAGCCATAGCCGCGGAAAAAACTAGAACTAGAATGTGCATGGCAACAAGTAAACAATATCAACATTACCTTGTCCTCCACTTTTTCATCAACAACAGTCTCCACAGACTCAAGATCAAGTTGTTCAAGATTAACCCACTCATCAAGCCTCCTGTTAACTGCAACAATCGAAAAAATAAAAAATCACACACCTCAAAAATCATAATCATGCTCAAGCCAATCAATTCTGCAAGCAGCAAACCCCAGCAAAATCCCACTTCAAAATCCTCAATCAAGTAAATGGGTACCCCCAAAATAACGCCCAAATTCAAAACCCCGAAAACCCTAACTCCCAAATCCAACAGGCCCTTACACTCAATATAATGAACATAATACTCGTATTCATTCGCATCATCGCACATCATTTTCCGTCTCTCGATGACCTTCACGGGATGAAATTTCCCGTCTCTCCACCGGCAATGAACCCGAGTTCCCACCTCCAACGGGAGCATCATATTCGTCGTCGTCGTCGGGGTCATCTTCCTCCTCTTCGATGATTCGTTCTCCGTGGCGTCGCCGTTAGTCGGATGGTGGTGGGTTTCGCCAGAGATTTGGGGGTTTGAGTGGCCGGAATTTCCATTGGCGGTGATCGGTATTTCGCCGTTTTGCGTCGCCGCCGGTGGTGCGTCCATCGAACCCATCTTTTTGGGTTTTTTCCGTGGGTTGTGAGTTGACTTCAGAAAATCGGTGTGACCCAATTGTCCCCCATTGTGTCGAAATAAGAAATAATATAGGTACTCTCGTGATCTCATACAAAATGTTTCGTAATTTTAGGTGTGAATTGAATTTATATAAAATAATAATAAAAAAATATAAGTGTTATAATTAATATTGGGACTAACAAAAAAATATTGTAATTAAATTAAAATCTAGAAAGTAATATTTTATTTATTATATTATTTAATATATATTTTGAATAATTTTGTTATTCGTTTTTAAGGATATAGCAGAATTATATCATCGATTCAGAGTTAAAATATATAAGTAAAATTATCATTAATGTATTATGATTTTTATGAAAAATGATGTTCGATCGTCCTGTAATGTTAGTTAAAGTTTACATCGGCTGTTGTTTTTTTTAGGACAAAGGGGATAGTTTATTATAACAATAAGGACAATTTCGAAACTTTTTGGATAAATAAATCTCTTTCGCCCTTACCCTTAGTCTCTCGTCAACCAGCACACATGTTACAAGCTCGACATTGGACTCTTGTCATTCGTATGTTGAAAATAATTAATTTAATGATAGATAATCAATTACTCAATTTATGTGATCAGATTAGTCATCTTATAAATCAATAAACACTTTTTCTATTGTTGTGGAAGTAACCCTCCTTATATCTCGAATCCTCCAAATGTCCACCTTGAAAATTCAAGAGGATAAACATCCACATTTCTCTATTTAATGGTTATCTACAAATACTTTATAATAGTGCCTTATAGTTTACTGTTGTTCGAAGATAAAGTGCATCGTGACTATCAAATCATTATAAATCTATAATATAAATATAGTTTTTTTTATTGTTAGTCTTCCATTATTTTATTTTTTATAATTTCATTAAACCGTTTTCATTAGGGATAAGTGCTCAACCTACCTGAACTTCCATTGTTGACATAAAACTACCCTCAATTATGAAAATTTACAAAGGACCCTCTGCCGTTTGTTTTTCTCTAACAATTTTATTTGACCACTTAAATTTACTTTTTTTTTCCCTTCTTCATTTATACCCTCTTTTTTATTGGCTAGGGTTTAGCCCATAAACCTTTTACACTAAGTCACCAATGAGTCGCCGTACATCTCACCACAACGATCGCCACACACATTCTCATCACTCTTCCTCACATTTTGTCTCCTCCTCACCCTCCCAATCACCCTTTTCGTTCTCCTCACACCATCCCTTCCATCCAAATCCCTTCCCCAAAATCACACTCAAACTCTTCGTTTTCGAAATACCAGATCGCTCATTCGTGGCCTATTGGACCAATATTAGGCCTCAAAGCCCGATTCTCGGATACCAAATGACTCGGGGATCACGAATCGAGCATGACCCATTTGATCAAAACCCTAACTTTCGCACCATATGCGAAGGTTGTGTGGGTGTGTGAGGAGTGGTGGGTTTGAGGAGGGGTTGGAGTTGTTTGGAAGGGCGAATTGGGAGGAGGGGGAGGGGAGGAATTGCATTGTTTGTGCATTGTTCGATAGGGTTTTGTGGTTTAGTTTATGGGGGCTGATTACGAGGTGGAGTTGATCGGAGGTGATGGGGGTGGTGATGGGAGGGAGGGAGGAGATGGGGTGATGAAGAAGACGACGATGGTGACACGGGTGTGGTGGTGCCGGCGGCTCATGGGGAAGGAAGAAGGGTAAAAATAATAAATACAAAATGGTTATTGTGGGTTCCACAATACATGTCAGCGTCCACGTCACAGATCCGCTAATTTGGATGGAAAAACAAACTTTTGTATTTTACCCGACGACGAGGTGGTCTTCTGCTTATTTTCATAACCGAGGGTAGTTTGTGTCAAAGGGTGAAAATCCAGATAGATTAAATGTATTTCTTTTTATTGTTTTAAAATTTAACATTTCATTTTTTACCTCTTCGCCCTTCTACTTGATATGGAACTTTTCAACTTCATTCGTATTCCTCTCGATCAAAAAAACTTCTTCTTTTTATTATTGATTGATGATCTTTGAAAATCCCAATATAGCTTGTTATAAGATTAAGGGAGGTGAATAATCTTTTTTTTGAAATTTTATTGTCAAACTAACAAAATTCTGTTAGACAATAAGTTTTAAGTTTACTTAGTAATACGAAACCTTATTATAGTAATGTTGGTTTTTTTTGTTGGTCAAAGTTGATTAATAGTAAAATTAAAGATAATGAAAATATTAATGTAAAAACACAATGAGTTTTTGTACTGATTAAAGCATATAGTTAAAATACGATTATATTCCTTAAAATACGATTATATTCCTTATCATGTTATTTCCTTGACTATCAATGTGATATGTCAAGAGGATAATATTACATCTGATTGTTTTACGCTCACAATCAATCTGTTATCGTACAATATATAAATAACAATAGAAATCAATTAAAAGATCTTTTTAACGGGATATGAAACAGTCTCTTAGAGTCCTTTGTCCAATACTAGTTTTGCATATAAAAAGGATGTCCAAATAACCGAGCATATGAGGTTATTGTTGTTCTAACCCAGTTTGAATGGATCTTCCTTGCGTTGTGTAAATCCAATGAGGATTGGAATGGTAGTTACATGATTCCCTAAGGTGTGCATATCCATTCGTGTATTTGTATATTTTGCACGGATAAACCTTTGAATATACTGATATATGTACATGTCCATTCATGATCCAAGCCTAAAAAAATAAAAATCGTTCACACTGCTTCAGATCAACTGTATAATCCATCATTGGCTTTTCCCGGAAAAAATTACCCAACCCAAGGATGTCCTCGAGCGCATGAACTAAGTTATATGATCGCGAATCAAGTCCAAGAAAAACGGGTCTAAATTTGCTTGGAATTTGATATGTCAAGATTGTTGAGGATATGTGTGAGCAGGTTTACCCACATCGATCATGGAGAAACAGAAAGAGTAGAATATATATATGAGGAACCCATAACCCATTAGCTTAGGCTTTTAGGTTAGCAGCTGGGCCCAGTCCATATGTATATTCTACTCAGGTCCGGTTTGGACGTAGTTTCTCCCCTTGGGCTCTCCCCAGAATCCTATCAAAGATATACACACTGCACACTGTACGCGATAAGATTCAATCTACAGGGTTCCAATAACGAAACCCAAACCATAACTACATGCTGAAGATCGATGAAATGGCTCGAGTAGCTGTCGCCAAAGCTTAGGACCCTTATATCTGAGAAAAACGCTTTCCTGCTGGTTTGCGCAAACAAATCCGTCAATGTTCACGCATTGTACAAACGACTTCTACCTCATGCTCAGTTACTGCATCTTAAACTCAGGATCAATCTGCCATCTTACGCTCTTGTATCTTTAACTTCAAGATACATTTTATCCACAACCTCCTGCAAATCGTTTTGGCAACGTCCGCTTTTATAATTCGGTAAAATTATGTATCATAACTGTAAATGTAGTCTGACAATTGCTTTGCTCTTTATTTCACTTCACAATGCAAAACTGACAAGTCAGCATATTCTTCTTCATCGCCATTCAACTGCTGGAAATGCTTACCTCAACCACCAGACAAGGAGATGGCATGAGTTTATGACTTATGGGAGATTGATGCCGGCAGCATGTACTGCAAATGCTGGCTCGGGAAAAGAAGCATACCTTGCAGTATCCGAGTAACTGAGGCCTCTTCAGCTTGAATGTTGGTGTGATTAGGTCACGCTCAAAACCAAATGGGATCGGCTCCAAGTACACAGATCTCAACATCTCGAATCCTCGCAGCTGCAGCGTGCACACATTTGGCAAATAAGGCATAGTATAGCTACGTTAACCATGGATAACAAACTGGTTTAACAGGTACATGAAACAATGGCAACGTACTTTAAGTTTTTGGCCGGTCGCATTTAGCTCGTCCAGCATGTACCTCCAGGCTTCTGCATTTCTGCAGAGTGAACTGAAGTCACCAGTCTGATTATGATTGCTTGCCCAATCTTCAAGGGCCTTTCTCTCTGGAACCACAACAGCTACAAGAAAGGATTCAAAACTATTTCCATATACTCAGATGGAGGTTACAAGTGGACATCGAGAATATATGTTGTCTAAGTTCTCCACCGCCACATATTCTCCTTGAGAAAGCTTGAAGATGTTTTTTTTCCTGTCAACTATCTTCATTGTTCCATCCGGCTGCCACTCTCCGATGTCGCCTGAATATTTTGAAAAACTAGCTACGGCGAGAAAGATTAATTCGGACCCAACCTTGCTAGCCTTTCACTCATCATACAGCCGATGCATTTATCAAGTAACATAATAATTATGAGCATTTACCTGTGTGAAACCATCCATCAACAAGGACCTCTTCAGTTAGATTCTGCCTTTTAAAATAACCAGAGAATACACCCCCTCGAGCAAATTTCTCCACTACTAGAAAGTGTATCATAACCCATCTCCGGCACAGATTCCAGCCTAGCTTCTATAGTAGTGATAGGGACTCCAATAGTGCCGACCACTGAAAAAACATTGGCTATTGATGTAAAACAACCGCCGCAACTTTCAGTCAGACCTGACAACATCAAAACATACAAATTGCTAGGAGAGAAGACTAAAAACAGAGGTTCAGGAATTCCTTTGTTCTAAATGTGTCCACAGATTTGGAAAGGCTTACCATAACCCTGTGCCAATACACAACAAGAAGCAACCCTGAGGAATTCCTCAAGGTGTCGGGGCAAAGGGGCACCTCCAGAAAAAATCTACCGCCAAAGCTATCCTTGATCTGCCAGAGATAAACAGGATAAGCATGACTGGCACGGAAGAGCACTTGCTCACACAAGATAGACTCATATATTTCGGGGACGAATCTTACTAAACACAAGCTTGTCTAAGAGAGGTGCTGCTTTGTCTTGCTGGAGTCCCTTTTC
>LIEC01005974.1:0-39497 GCA_001925005.1 Drosera capensis
TATCTTCCAATATGATGGCCGTTAACCCAGGCCTGACCTTTTCTCATGCTCCTCAAATTGATAGCAATTGGATCAATCCCGTCAGGAGCATCAAAGTAAGCCTGTATTAATGGCAAGAATTTGAAACTACTTGAATAACATGAGAGATAGAGGCTGCAAAAGAAACTAATGAGAAGACTACTCGAAGAGAGCTTAATAAGAGTATGTCTCTAACATTAATGTTGGCCCTGATGTCTAAAGGTTCCACCAACTTTGCGATGTACAGTCAAAAGAGTCTAATTTCAGGACTGAGGCCCCTGCCTACTTACTCTAACCTTGGACAGTAACTTAACAGGTCATTTTGTTTGCTCATACATTCACCATAACTCTTCTCACATTTGTGTATTTGCTCACTTCCTCCAGCATAGGTATCTTTCTAAATAGGGGTTTATCAGGCAGCTAAGACCATTGGATTGCGCATGATGGTGTTACAGAAGTACTCTAACCTTGTACCAGGTTAGAGTGGAAGGGATCGCCTCTGATGACAAAGGAGTCCAGCCAGCTGCTTCATTTTGTTCTCCAGCAAAAATTTTCTCTGATTCACCTTTAAGCCCAACCTGTACAGCAGGAGGCAGATCATATCTGAGAATCTCCTAATGATCCAGGAAAAAGGTAACTCGCAGACAAAGGCAGTAAGGGTTATGTAGCATCAACTACTCATATGCTGAACTTAATTTCCTAGGTTCTTCACTACTCCTTTCATATTCATGTTTCGACAATTCTAGCACAAGAAAAGAACTAGGAAGTCTCTCACGAAGACAGGTAGTTGAATACTCCAATGAAAAGATCTGTAAAATGAGACTTGACATGTCTGCAAAAAGAGAAGCATCACTCGGCTAAAATGACAGCAAGGCAGGTCTTCAAGTACAACGCACATAGCAGATGATAAAGAATCCGAGTCAACGGCTCAGACTCATTATTTCTAAGCTCATAATAATGAAACAATCAAATTCTCCAAGGATCTTTCTGCTAATTGTCATGCTTCTTTTCTTGGGAAGGTAGGGCGATGAATCATGAGCAATTATATAGAGAACAATCTAACTGGTAGGCTAAAGTAAGTTCAGATGAATATACCTGGTAAGTCCAAGGAAACTTCGCAAGATTAATATCTCCACTGCTTAATCCCGTAAGCTTGATTGGACCCCTAAAACCAGCTCCATCTTTCTCATAGAAGGCACCATAATTCTGTACAACAACATTTAAGTTAGTACAAGCCAATCCCCAAGCCCCAAACAAACTAGAAGATCAGGTCCTTCCAGAAAACTCAACATTAGTAAGAAATGTGCTTAGACTAACTATAACAAAGGAAACAACTTTCTCAAAGGAGTAGTCCAGTCATTTCTTTTCTATAAGAATCACAACCTAACTCGGCAGACCAGAACTCATCAATCAACAGAATACATACGACTAGAACTGAACCCTTAATGCAAATTGCAAAGTACTTCAAAGCCTTCAAGGTATAAAATAACCTAATTAACACAACGATGTTTGAAACCTTGAATAACGCATAACAAGATATTTTGACAGACTTGAATCAAAATCTATATCATCACACCACTAATTCCATCGAACTCCAAAAACCACATCGATGTCCATCTAAAAGAAAAGTTCAATAATTAGATACTGTAGTTCCTCATGCCAATTGTTATTCCCATGCACCCACTCACATGGGTGCCATGTTAGGTAGATCGATAGATTCTGCTGATATTAGTGTTATCCCAATGGAGCAAACAAACAAACAAACAAATAAATGAATAAAAGAAAGTCCGAATTCCAGTAAATAAGCCGAAAGGTTACCTGGAGACCAACTGTTTCAGACAACAATGCTAAAACATTATACCCTTCAACCAGCTGAATAGGTTGCACCACCTTGACCCAATGACCGAATGCACTGCCTTTACTATCACAGAATAAATCATAATCAATTTCATATTTCATCTAAATACTTGAGGGAACAATCCACAAACAAAGCATATGACTGAGGGCAACAGAGGTTCTCCTATCATGATAAAGTTTGATGGGATCATAGCATCTAGGACGCTTTGAAAGAAAATCAGAATTGACGAAAGAAACATTAAACATGTAATTGCTATTTGCTAGTCAAATATACAACTTTAAGAAAAGACTAGTTAGGTAATGCAGACGTTGGTCTCCTTTCCTTTCATTCATGCAAAAGTTGATACGAAAAGCACCTAATTTGTGACCAACAAAGGAAAATAATAAGAACCAAGACAAACCTAGGTGCATGTGGAAAAGAACAAATACCTGCAAGTTGGCCATTAACAAATATGCGAACAACATCACGCATGCCCTCAATGGTAAGGGTGGGATTGACTCCATTTTCTTCCCAAAAGGAAATGTCACTGCTGGAAACATATACACTGCATCGCAATTCGACATTTCCCAGTGGAGGTGTTAGTGGTATGAAGTAAATGGCATAGGGGAAAGAACAAAAACTGGTCCGAAACTTGCAGAAAATAAATAGCTAAAAGTGGAGTAACATCACGAGAGGCTAGCGTAAAGATGACAGGATGATCATGATCTATCTAAATTCAAGAGCATTACTCCCATGTACAAATTACAGACAAAACTGTTTGCTATGCCTTAGGTCAATGACCCATTGCTATTCATGCACTCAAGGATGTGTCCTATTGATGTCATGAACCAGTTGATGACTGAGCTCGAACCTTGAGTGACTCTTTTCATGCATAATAAGAGCTACCATATCCGACAACAATGACAAAGAGCACTCAACCCGAGCAAAACTAGGTCTTCGATCTCTTAAAACATATTTAGTTAGATCAGTTTCATTATCAGCTTCCTTTTCAGAAAAGGTTTGGAAATAGGCACAGGTATACAAAAAATATCTAAGGCATTTTTATACGTTTGAATACTATAAGGAGCCAACCTAACCAATAATTTTTGAAAATGTACTTGCAATCTAGGGGCAGTCAAGAAAACGAACAAAAAGGTCAACATGTAATCAAGCTACCTTACATTTGTCAGGCAGTCTACATGGTTTCAAGATTACAAACGTAAAGTTGGTTTAACAGTAAGCAGCAGTATATCACTTTAAAACATATCCATACAGCTATACTCAAATCATAACAAAACATGGAAAACTGAAGTTGAAATCCTCAAATCATAAGTCTCTCACATTATCATTTAAAGCAAATAGAAAGCCACAGCTAAGGTGTACTGCATGGAATATGATCAATTTATTGACAGGGCACCAGCTTAAGGTATGTAGTAAATAGTTGCATTAATACTACCTGGTAAAATACCACAAGTAATCAGAAGAATCCTTTGTTACATTCAAATGCTCCAATATCCCTTCGTAGGTAAAGCTGTTCTCACTCCAAATACTAACTGGCTCATCCAAGGTTGTCCAGTTGTCCGCAGCCGCTCTTACTCCGAATACATTCTGCTGCACATAACTGTCTGAAACATCTGGCCCACTCAACATCCTGTCTTTTATGGAAGCTTGGGCCCTGACCTGAATAAAAAACAAGTCACAAAAACTACTCGAATAAACAGCTTTGGGAAGGCCGCTAAGTTTCTTCTATTCTTTTTATTGATCTTCAGACCTCCCTCTCCCACCTGTGGGGTGGGGGTGGAGGCACCAAAGAATTGGGGACGATTATCCCTGGTCCATCCTCTACCAGTTGAGATCGAGAGAAGTAAAAAAGAACTACAGGAATCGATTATGTCTTTTGTGGCATTTCACAGGAATAAATTCTCGTGTGCAGGAGTAAAGAATAGTTACAGGAAGCATCATTATTAAAGATAGCGTTCAAGCATGACAAGCATGTTAAAGTTATCGAACCTTAGCACTGTTGAATGCCACATTCTTGCAGTCAGGCAATATGCTGACAGACCATGGAGGCAAAGTATAGTTTTGCCCCTGAAAACTCACAGAAACTGTTCTATACACATCAATATTTGCTAGGAAGGCTGAGCATATGTATCCAGTCCTGCCTGGACTCAACCATTCTCCATTTATCTTTTTCTTATAGACATGTGCCTGAAATAGCCAAATTTGAAGGATTAAACTCTGAAGCTGTTGGGGGTCACCTCTACCCCACATGATAAACGGCTCAATCATCTCCTCCAATGTGGGGAGAGATCAGGGGATCGAAACCTGTTGAGTGTCGAACTATTTTATGGTGGTAAGTCCCTCAACGAAAGCTAGTTTAAAATGTCCTCCAAATTTACGGGTTATTCGGTTGACCAAAGAGAAATCTTTCGGGATCTCCTTTTAAAAAAAACTCCGAAGTTGTCGTCATCAAAATCGATGAGAAGGTTTAGGGGATATTCTCAGTTGAATCAATTTCAGGAACATAAAGGGGCCACAAGTTAATCAAAAGAACCTTCCACTTCCCAATCTCCGTCAGCCAATTTCAGCGCACCCATCACAAGTTCCATGCCCGACGTCGCTTTTACCACCTTATTGGCAACATCTGCCACTATATTGTATATTCTGCCTCTTAATTTCATCCGGATATGTAAGTCTAGCAGGTGATAATCTAGCCAAAAAGAATATGGCAGAAGCAAGAAAACATACGAACCTCCTGCATTGACCCCAACTTGAGATATTGTGGTGAATCAACAGCAACTAGAGCAGGTTCACATAGCCTGATAGCAGCATGTAGATCTTTCAGATGACCCCACTTAGGCTGGCTTAAGAGACCTAGATAACGAATGCAGATGGTTATGAGACATCTTAATGAGTATACTAACTAGAAAAGGTAAAAAAGGAAACAACTATGAGGTCTGTTATCTGATTCAAATAGTTGAAAACTTAATCAAAGATCCACCAACCATATTCATCAATTGGTGCATCGTAGTCATAACTTGTTACATACATCGGGCCCCCGGATGTCCGGCCAAAGTTTGTCCCACCAAAATACTACAAATATGAGCCAAAACATCGAAGAATTACACAAAGGCTGTGAAACTGTAGGAAGTACGGCAGTGATATGAATATCATCATCTTCCTAGGTCATACCACACCAATATTATGCCAACTTGGGATATGAAAAAGGTGGAATCATGTGCATCTAGTTCACGTTGGCTTGTGCTTGGGTCCTAAGTTTCAAATAAATGAATGAAACCAATTTGACCTCTTCTGGCATCATAGACCTCAAAAATATCAAATCAGAATACCACAACATTGAACTCCAGATTCCAAACGTTTAACGCATCCATAGTTGCACAAAATAATGTTTAGGGTGAGATCTCCTAATTCAAGTAAGTAGTAACTCGTACATCTCTCTTCCGGCACATGCCACTCACAAAATATTTCTTGGGACTGAAAGAAAGGCAAAAATAATCTAACAAGGTTGATAAGTTAATCGTCTATCACAAAATGAAATCTCTATCTGGCTTTTTCCAACTTTCACAAATTTTCCTTCTTGAGTCTATGTTTCATATCTTCAAATTGTATACCTTCCAGCCGCATAATGCATTTGTCTGCCATTAATGGATGATTTTCAAAAAAAAAATTAATTTCATTACCCTATTTCAGTTGCAGCTCCGAATGTTGCCAAACACTAGAAGATTGCTCTACAAGGAGCTGTTCTCAATGATATTAAATAAGGTAGCTGGCTTAGGTTATTTGGTTTACCATATAATAATTCTGAAAGCTCCCACCCCGTTGGAAAAAACGTGCAACTGCAAATGCAATGTCTTCAGCCGGTCTATGAGGTATTGTTCCACCCCAATATGTATACCTAGAATGAATGAGAGAAACACTCAAGCAGCCAATCTATGTTGAAAGAATTATAATAGGTTTAGCAAATTTACTAGATGTAAAATTAGCTGAACCATAGGTAAGGATGAGTTGCTTCTACTAAAAAAAACAAAAACAAAAAGAACACTCAGCACATGTCTAGCCCAAATCTCATTCTTGAATGCAAGAAGTATTGACATGGCATTTTGCCTTCACACCAATGGGTCAAATTACAGGAAAACGTATTCTTCAGGAAATTACGAACTCAGATTTCCATGAAACTAACTAAACAGAGGTATCAGTGGATCTCATAATGTGCAGGTAATCTGCCTACGGCCTGTTTACATACTTTCATTTGAGAGCATAATGCTTGGATCATGAACTAAGAAATTTGTAAGCCATACTGCAACCGTCAACCATCAAAGGGTGATGGCACACCAAAATAAATGGGATTAGGATTCTCATAAGGAGTTCCCCTGAAAAGAAAGTCCTAGAAGGCATCTATTGTTATCAATGCCAGCATTGACCCCAGGTATATCAAAGAAACAATAGTCTAAAACCGTACCATCCATCCCAATTCTCCGTCCAAAGAACTGGCTTCTTTTTAGAGTTCGGCCTAAAGCCATCACAATAGTATCCATTGCAGGCATCAATCTGCCACAAAGACAATAGGGTAAAATGTATGTCTTTAAATGTTATTTCTAAAAACCCGAACTGATAGAGATAAGAAAGGTCAAAATTTTTGTTAACAAATCAAGAATTCAGGAGACATACTTGCTACCACTGCCAAAAACACAAGCTACAATACTGGGAGGCCAATCCTAGTTAGAGATCAACTTACAATGAATTCTGGAGCATCGGTTTGTTTACACATTACCCATGGAACACCAGCACCTAGCCCAAAAGCCATATGTGCAGCCCATTGGACATAATCTTTTCCAGCAATGCCGTACGCCTTTTCAACATCTCCATATTCATTCTCAATCTGATAAAGAAGAGAAAGAAAACATATGTCACTCATCCATTTGAGTAATGTTCAGTTAAAAGGTTTCGAAATTTTCTTTTCAGTGAAAAAGACAACAAAGTACAGTATGGCTAGTGTTTAGAATACGAACTTATTATATAGTTTCCATAGATCTTATATTAGGATTTGTGATATAACCCTATATATATATATATTCTATTCTCCCTTTCAATTAAAAATATGATTCACTTTTCTCTTTTAACATGGTATCAGAGCCGTCAAAACCCTAAACATCAAAACCTCACCAAAACCCATCAATCCATCCATTCCCAACAATCACCATCCAACCTCCGACCCATCACCATCCCACCTTTGGCTCTTCATCTGTCATGAACAATACATCTGTCGTGTGCAGTGCCCGTCGTGAGCAGTACTTGCTTCAATGAACGGTGCAATTGGCTATTATTGTGCTTCGGTTGTCTCTACCTCTTTTGTCTTGTTTTTCCCTCTATATGAGTGATGTTATTGATACACCTTGGATATTCTGTGTTCGTGATATATTGTTGTGATCGATCTTCGATCTTCGTGTTGCATGTGATCGATCGTTGTGTTATTAGCCTCCTTGATTCATAATATGTTGGTGTGGTGCTTGTGGTTGCTGGTGGATTTCTTTGTGATTCATCGGTTTGCAATTGTGATTCGACGGTTAGTTATCGTGACTTGTCGACGTGGTGCTCGAGGTTATTCGGTGTGTTCTATCCGTGATTTATGGCTGGTTCTTCGTTATGACACTTACAAATACTAGTCCTTTGTGCCTAATGTCTATTAAACCTACGTCAGGAGTTATTGATTTTGACGCTACAAACCATATATCTGGTAACGGTGATCTACTCTCCTTTTTTCGCTATGTTTCCTCCTCGAGTGGAGGTTTTGTCACATTTACTGATGGCTCTAAGGCCCAAGTTACTCGTAAGGGATCTGCTACTCTCACTCCAACCTGATGGCTCTTTTACATCGGTAAAAGTTGTCATATAATTTATTGTCTATCAGTTCCATTATCCGAGATCTTAATTATTCGATCAGGTTCAACCCATCTCATTATACTTTTCAAGATTTGAAAACTAAACAATTAATTAGTGGAGGACGTAAGCGGTGGTATGTGGTTACCTAGATCAGAATATAATTACAGTAGTTATTGTCGCTCGTACCATCGTCTCGGATGTCTATCGTGAGCACTGTCGACTTAGTCATCCTTCTTCGATTTCTGCCAACTCCATGAAGTGTGAGACATGTCAAGTTGGGAAACATCGTCGCACCTCTTTTCCCTTTCAAATACAACATAGAGGTTCTCGTCCTTCTGAGTTAGTTCACTTTGATGTGTGGGACCCTACACGAGTTAAAGATTTATCAGGATTTCGATACTTCGTTACCTGTGTTGATGATTACAGTCGCATGACTTCGTTATTCTTGATCAGTGATCGAACTATTGTATTCGATTTTGTTCGCACCTTTTATTTTGAGGTTTTTACTGAATATCAAACATTTGTTCAATGCTTGCGTACCGACAATGCCAAAAAGTATTTTTCTACCTCTTCAGGTTTTGTATCGTTTCTTCAAGAGAACGGAATTCTACACCAGTCATCTTGTGTTTATACTCCGCAGCAGAACGGGATCGCTGAAAGGAAAAACGATCATTCATTAGATGTTGATTGATGCCTCATGTTTCATATGCACCTACCGAAAAGCTTTTAGGGCCCTGCTATTCTTACTGCATACTATCTTATCGATTGTCTTCCGTCAAGTGTACTACGTGGTGACATCCCAATCTCTACTCTTCTCCCTGATAGGATTGTTTCCTCCTTGCCACTTCGAGTATTTCGTTGTGTTTGTTTTGAGCATTGTCTCGGTCCTTGAGGAAAAGTTGGAACTTAGAGTTGAGAAATGCATTTTTGTGGGTTATTCTCGTACACATAAAGGGTACAAGTGTTATAGTCCACATCATCGTCATTTAATTGTATCTGCATATGCTACTTTCTTTGAGGATCAATCCTATTATCCGACACCAATTCAGCCACCAATGCCCGATGTTGCGGAATCTTTACCGGCTCCTAACTTGTCAATCCTCCCATTACCAGTGCGGTCAATATCTGATGCTTCTACATCTATTCTAGAAAGTAATAATCATGTTGTGTTACCTTCTTCGTCAGTTGAAGATAACGTGAATAGGATGTATGAGAAGACATACCATCGTCGACCCAAGGAACGGCAACCTGATGACCCTCCATCACCTTGTGCTTTAGACTCTTCAAATTTTATGGTTTTACATGATAATGAGTCCTCTGCTATTGCATATCGTACTCGCTCTCATACTCGTTATCCCATATAATCCTTTGTTTCATATCATCGTCTTTCGTCATCCTATCATACTTTTGGCTCCTCCTTGTCTATTATCTCTATTCCTCGAAGTTTAACAGAGGCGCTAGCTCACCCTGTATGGAGACGTGCAATGAAGGAGATGAAAACTTTTTTGGTGCATAATCATACTTGACATCGATTATACTTGACATCTTGTCCCCTTATCTGCTGACAAGCAGGCTATGGCTTGTCATTGGGTGTTCGCTGTGAAGTACTTACCAGACTGTTCAATTGATCGATTGAAAGCTCTACTTGTGGCAAAGGATTATACCCAGACTTATGGTGTTGACTATAATGAACATTCTCTCCTGTTGCAAAGATTCCCTCTGTTCGTGATTTCATTGCTCTTGTTTGGATGACATCTTTATCAACTCGATGTGAAGAATGCCTTTCTTCATGGAGATCTTGTAGAAGAGGTGTATATGGAGAAACCACGTGGGTTTGTTGCTCGGGGGGAGAATTTGGTGTGTAGACCATGCAAGGTGTTATATGGTCTTAAGCAATCTCCACAAGCATGGTTTGGTTGATTCAGCGATGCGTTTATTTGATTTGGTTTGAAACGTTGCACAGTGGATCATTCAGTTTTTAGCTCGTCAACACATGTTGATTGTGTTCTTGCCAACAGGAAGTGATCTTGGCATTTCAAGTTTAAAGGAGTTCCTAAAGAATGAGTTCAGCACGAAGGATTTGGGACGTTGCAATTATTTTCTTGGGATCGAAGTAGCTTATTCATATCAAGACATTTGTTTGTCTCAACGCAAGTACACCCTAGACATTATGGATGAGGTGGGATTTCTTGGAGTAAGACCGATAGATACTCCTAGGGATCCTAATGTGAAGCTGGATACGGAACAAGGTGAGCCACTACATGAGCCTACCAAATATAGACGATTGGTGGGTAAGCTGAATTGTCTTATTGTGACTCGACCAGATATCTTATTTTTTGTGGGTGTGTTGAGTCAATTTATGAGTGCACTATGTACCACACACTAGGAGGCATTGTTACGTATAGTAACATATTTGAAGGAGCACCAGGACAGGGTTTATTATTCAAAAACTAAGGTCATATGAATGTGATTGGATACTCTGATGCAGATTAGGCTGGATGCCTTGTTGATCGATGACCCATGACGGGCTATTGTGTTATGTTGGGAGGCAATCTAATCGCTTGGAAGAGCAAGAAACAGGAAGTTGCTTCAGGTTTCAGTACTGAGACAGAGCATAGAGCAATGGCTCACTTGGCAAGTGAGCTGGTTTTGCTTATGGCAATATTGACAGAGCTTGACGTGGGTGATACAAGTCCTCCCTAGTTGCGATGTGACAATAAATCTACGATCCACATTACCATTAATTCTATATTTCACGAGAGAACTAAACGTATTGAAGTTGATTGTTACTTTGTGCGTGAGAAGGTGAAGAAGAATGAGATTACGTTACAACCAGTTAGTAAATATTCTTACTAAAGATTGAGGGGGAGTAGGATCGAGATGTTATGTATCAAGTTGGGGTTGTTCAAATTATATGTCCCAACTTGAGGGGTTGTGTTGAAAATATGACTTTATTATATAGTTTCCATATATCTTATATTAAGGTTTATGATATCACCCTATATATTATTCTCCCTATCAATCAATAATATAATTCACTTTTCCCATTAAACAGCTAGTACTAGATACAAGAAATCTCAACCATTATTTTATCTGAAAGAAATGGAGTAGTGCCGTGTATTTATTCTGAGATATTAATTTCTCAAAGACACTTTTCTAGTTGTTTCTGCTATTAAAGGTGAAAACTATCTCAAATCCATAAATAACACTATATGTATCTTAATTGAAAGGGCCACTCTCTAGATAGAATTCTTCATGGATTTTCAGAACTTCGAATTATATCAGTGATTTATTATTTGCAAGAAAAGCAGATTTTAATGTTTGACAGCTCATGTTTAGCTCTTTTCTAATATATCTCTCAGACAAATAATTGAGCATCACCTTGTTGTTTTTCAACTCAAACATCTTCAAGAGCACCAGTAATTTCTTATTCATGAAAATTTAAAAAATTTAGAACGCCACTATTGTACCCCTATGTTACTGCTACAAACTAGTGCAATAATATGAATGAGCTCTTATTATCTGAAAGTTGGGTGTAGCGGTTTTGTTATGTGTTCATAGAATCCCTATGCACTGGTCTGTCTTATTAGAGTAGTATTCAGCGAAAAACTAACTATACAGCTTCTTGGCAAGCAATATATGCCCCCGTCTTCTCCGCTGTATGGATTGATGAATAGTGTAAGAGATAATAAGAATATGAAGTGGCTGCTAAAGGAAAAGGTGAAAAACCAAGGTGAAAAACCTATTATAACCTGCAACATTATAATGGGACCACCTTGCCAACAAAAGAGCATCTCCGCTCGCATCAGATCAACTATCTTGGTAACAAACCGCTGCATCTCCTCCTGGAGTGAAAAATAGAGTGATCAACATAGGCAATCTCTATAAGGAACCCATTCTAAGAACAAAGTGGGAGCAGATAAAATAAAAAAGTCATTCTCTATCTGGCTTGTTACATATCAAATGCTAAACCGCCAAGAAAAAGCTTTGCGTCTACAAGTGCACAAGCAAAGAAGAAAATTATAAATGACAAACTGTATGCAAAGAAATCACAGTGAATTGAAGAAAAAAAACATGAGAAAACAATGATAACATTTTGGTATATCATGAGAGGAAAATTAAAAAAAATATTCACACCCCGATCAGAAATACAACCACAAACAACCATGCATTCTGGTAGACTTTTACCAATCACTAGAAGGGCTAGTTTAAAACTCATTGACAGAATCAAAATGTTATAGGATAACTTTAAAGAAAACATAATGGCAATCTGAGTGCAATACCTTAAATGGCTCATTATTTGTCCGAAATTCTATTCCAGGTATATCACGCAGCCACACAGGGAAGCCCCTGTAGCGTAAAAAGTGAATCAACAAAATATGGATCTTTGTTTTAGAGTACACAATTTTTTATGATAGGTTCAAGTGCCAACCTTACAGTCTTACACAACAAAATCATGAAGCCCCACCAATAATCAAGAAATTGGACAAACAAGTTCAGAATTTTTTCTCCTCATTATAAGTTATGGAATTCTTCGTAAATGGCCGAGAAGAGAGATTATCATAATTAATGAGGAATATGTTGATAAAAAGGGTTTACCCGCACATAGAAACCAAAGTAGCAGATGGGAAAGAAATTACCCAAAATTCCACTCCGCGCATATATAAGGTCCGATCCGCAGATGGAGATAAAGTCCTTGGGCTCCAACTAATTTGATGAATCTGACTAGGTCATACCGGCCTTCGAAGTTGTACTATAAAAGGATTAACTGTATATGACGGGGGGAAGTGCAATCCATACACCTATTTAAGTGATTATAGTGATTGAGATTGCAGAAAAGCTGTGTACAAACCTGCCCTTTTACGGGTTCATGAGCATTCCAAAATACATAAGTTTGGATGACATCAGCACCACCTTCCTTGCTCTTAGAAATCAAACCAGGCCACATCTAGCAATATATGGAAATTCAGTGTTGCAAGTGCGTGTGTGCTTGTGGAAAGCAAGAAACGAAAATTATAGGAATGCAGAACACAAATAATCAGTCCTTGATTATTGAGTTGGAAGAGGCATTATTATCCACCACATGGAACTTGACCTCATTTCCCATGATATCCATCAAACTGTATGATACCTTATTAAAAATGAGATATAGCTTCTGGTACTCTTTGCCAAAGTTTAGAATATCGTCATGTCTTATACCTTCTACATGCCCAATTATGGACAGTAACAGAAGTAGCCACCACACCTTTGTCTCAACTAGTCAATAGTGGAAAGCCAAACCTAATTCTCGGTGGCCACACATCACCAACAAAAGTTTCTTAGTCCTACACATGATCTCAGGTTAAACAACATGCAAGGATAGTTTCCAAGTCACTGATGACTTGAAGTGAACAGATATAAGCGGAAGTTTTTAGGTGACAACATAAAGGTGAGTGCACATCGTGTTTCCCTCAAGCCTTATATTCCCTAGCTCGTTCTTCTTCATTGATCTTGTAATCCAGATTAAACTCACAAATTCTGGAACCGTAGTCTCATTTCAGCCACAGCCAATCATTATTAGTTTCTCTTACCAGATCTAGTCTTCTATATGCCAACAGCCTAACTGTAAACCGTGATTCCTACTCTACACATATCACACAAGTCCACATAAATGAGTCAGTCAATCAGGCCTATCCCACTCGAAATTGAACACAACACAGCATGATCGCCGTTCAGCATCAAAACCATAAATATCCGAATTCGAAAACAATGTTAAATACTAATAGCAAGAAAGAATCAATGAAATCGAAGCAGCCGGACAATCGAATAGAGAGAGTCAAACCTGGGGAGTTGCTCGAGGGTAGTGGATTCCGGCGGAGATGAGCATCCGACGCTGGCCGTCGACTATGAGTGCTCTGTGATCGTAGGTGACATTGAATGGCCGGAAAAACGAGCCGGCGATGGCCGAGATTTGCAGCGACGAAATCAGAACAACGAGCAGCCATCGAAGTCGAAGAATCTGAGCTCTCATCATCTCTGCACTCGCTCGCGGCGAAAAGACGTAAGAGAGAGTCGAGTGGAGATCCTCTTCTCTCAACTGTTGTCGGTGCTGTGGATTGTCTCCATTCTAATTGGCCTCTTGATTTCCACGTTCCATCTTTTATTTATATTCATTTTGCAAAATCTATGACATCTGCCACTAGTCTATATCTATATTAGCTCTAAAATCTGGTCTACTGTTGCACACAATTCATCATCAACACAATGGTCTACATCTATATCTATATTAGTTCTAAAATCTTACACATATACATCAGCACACTTAAAAATTACATAAATAGTAGATTTTAATCAACGATCATTGCATTTTTTGATGTCTTAAAACTTCAAAAAAAATCACGTGAGGTTCTCATGGAAACCAATATCAGACAAGGAGCCATCGAGCCAAGTTGAAGCTGCTGTTAATAAAGTCAAGTTCAGTTTGTTGGACACAAGCCTGTAGTAATCTTCTCGTTTAGTCAAAATTTCTTGAAAGAAGCTTTTCCAAAACGTTTGTAGCATAGCACTGGAAAGAAGTCACCAGAGCTATGACACGAGCAGAAAATGCGAAATGTAGGCAATGCAGTGGAGAATTACACTTTACCCATATACAAAAATAAAAGCAAAAAAAGCAGTAGAAGAATTTCCGGTCATTAAGGCTTTGATGTCGAATTACACGCAGGTTGTGCTGGGACTGTATAAAGAATACATCATGAAAGAACACAGACGCTATCTGCAACATACTTCATATCTTCCTGTAGGCAAAAGAATTCCGGAAGATGGGTTTCCGGCTTTCCCAAAACATATTCACAAACGAATTCAAATCTTGAATGGGCAAACAAATTTGAGGAAGGGGATATGAAACTACTGCTATGAAGTGGTCTAAATCTTTAACTTGGATGCCTCAGCAGGCGAATTCCTGATCACCCATAAAGTATAGCAAACTCCCTACATTTCACTTTTTCAGCCAAGGATGTATTCTGCATGGGGTTCTGATCCAGAATATGACTGCCTTTTGGGTTTCGTTGCGCCTCACTGAAGATTGACCTTCTTAAATGGCTCCGATACTGCAAAATTGTTATCCATGTGTCCACGATACAGATTATCTGCCGTCCAAACTCTGGTCCTCAACAGTGCCTGGATTTGTGATTGGAGGAATAAGTGCTGATGGGTTGCTTCCCATGTCCTTTGTTTTGTGAAGGAGAAAGGTCCCTGACAGAATGGTGACAAACCCACACAGCTCCGTAGCAATCTGTGAGCCATTTTGAGAGTCCCAATCCTGAAAATTTTGAGGTGCACATAAATCAAATACAGAACACAAGAACTTGATCTAGTATCTTCAGGGACATGTGTTTGATGGGAAGTATTCTCAAGCATGCTCGATGAAGCAGAGACCTCAAGGACACATGAGAGCTATATAGCAACAACAAACCTAACTTTTACATCAAAGCCATATAAAACAATCATAATCGTACAGGACACAATAGCAATGGTAGGCTTGACCCCTCTCTCTCTCTAATGAAATAAGAATATCTCCTTCCTGCTGTATTTTAAAGCATCAGCCATTTCTTTCTGTCTTGGCCAACAAAAGCTTTAATCTAAATGTAAACTACACAAACCACTTAGACATGGATCGATCAGAGTAAGCTTCATACTGTGTCACTTGTAAAGGAGTGAGGTAAAATGATAAATAACAAGTCTCCTAAAAGGTCTAGTTTCCTCTTAACTGATCTGGATATCAGATTCTTTTCTAAAGAACCAAGTGTCACAGTTCGGGCTAATTCATAGTTATTGATTTCTCAATTCTACCAAAACCTCAATATTTGTATCTATACTTCTTCTATAAATATCCCACAACATTTGTATCTTAATATTTGTCATTATATACCAAACAACAGGCAAACAAGACACAAATACAACAAATAGGATTGCAAGATTCGAACTTGGGATCACATGTTGCCATATGTTTCAATATAGGTTGAGGAACCAACTCAACCAAAAGATTAAATCTGACATCAAAGATTCACGACATCATTTGTATCTAAACAAAAAATATTCAACTCTAGAGGCAATATTCAAAAATATTGCAAGGTAGATGCCACATAACGTATCAAGCAATCATATTGATGTCGACTAACATGGCAAGATATAGTAATGGAGCAAACTTATCACCTTGAACATGATCATACTGGCCAGTATGGTGAAAGAGGTAAACATGACGTAGTACACAGGAGAGACCACGGCAGTGTTAAATGTGTCCAGTGCCTGCAGGGATGATTTCGAAAACACTGTTAAACAATATCGTTGGCTAACAAACTACAAATCGTGCAAGATGAGACATATCTTAATGATAATTTTCAGGATCAGAAGAGTTGGCAATTCATGCAACTAAAAGCAAAAGGCGTTCATAAACAAATCACTATAACTATAGAAAGAGGACAGCACTCAAAAACAATAATCTGAAGGTTAGACTAGTCCTAAAGCAAGCAGTGACCTTCAGTTCAAGTATCTTCACAGGATTCCCACCAAGCAAGCAAGATAAATAGAAGCACGCACAGGCTTGTAATAGATGTACAGAACTAGAGCTAGAAAAGCAGCAAACACCAAACACTAAACCCGTGGGTAGACCTTAATCATTAGGATGTGTCTCTGGGTAAATTTTGCAACTACAACTCAAAATCAAGGTTCTAAGTATACTAGACATTAATTTCAATGCTCCAACAACTACCTTGTTCAAATAATTAATCTGCAGGACACAGCACACAGCAACAACAACAATAAAGAACCATGTCTGAAGGTAGTCAAACTGGTTGCTTCCTCCGAATGTGAGCTTGAAAGCTATACTCACTGCTTTAACACTCATAACCTGCAGGGGATCGTACAAGCATATCATAGTTAAAGGAGATCTCATTCCAATCCAACTCTTAATGACAAAGGAATTGTTGAACATGGTATACATACCGTAATAGAACCCATGAGCGAGCATATTCCAACATACACTATCAAGTGAGTATGTCCATAACGGGGTACATAGTAGAAAATGAGCGCTGCAACAATAACTAAGATGATAGCCGCATAGACAAGGAAACCTGTTCGTGTAAAATAACCAAATGAGAATAATAGGTGAAAGTTAACACGAAGAACATGTGCTGCAGAACATATGTATAACCTAGGACTTAGACATACAACCAGTCCTTTTTATTCTAAATTTATGCTTGAGGAACTGAAGTTCCATTCCTGAACACGTAGTATGGCCAGCGAGAACATGATGCAAGAGGCAAAACACTAGAAGCAGACAGGTACCTGGCTCTGTTGCTAGGTGCCAGACTTGCTTAACTGATACAATAGTCTTCTCATGTGGAGCATGTAATACTATGGTAGTAGATCCAACAACGCAGAGAACACATCCAAGCACACCAAATATATGCAGTTTTTCCTTCAGAATAAAATGAGCTAGAACTGCACTGCATTAAACAAACTTCCCTCAGGAAATATAAGGGTACCCACAGAAAAATCAGGAGGTGAGACTCTCTCGCTCGTACCTGAAAATGATGCTCAAGGCTCCCAAAGGAGTAACAAGAATTGCCGGTGCGAATGCATATGCAGCAAAGTTAGCTATCTCCCCAACTATCACTGAGACATCAGACAAAGGTGTCAGCGCATGATCAATGAGAAACTATGGAACATTGGATGTTCCCTAAAAAAAATCACAATTGACGCCATATAGCACACATAGATCCTCATGAGGGTGAGGGTGAGAGAGGACTGTAAACCCTCACATAAAGGAAAGAAATTGGTTTTAAGAAGAGGGTGGAAAATGAACAAATCAGCAACCAAACAAGCATGCACCAAGGGGGAGGATTGTGCAAGAAGACACATCATAGCAGAACAATAGAACAAGTTTCACATGATAAAACCGAAACATATTGTCATTCCACGTAACCACTCAGCTCTTTCCTTGAAAAACTTAATAATGGCATGACCATCAACTGATCAAAGGCAAAGGTCAAACTCGGGGGAACATTTGCAGAATTGGCATTATCATGTCCCTAAAAATTTTACCAAATCCCTTAAAATGATACTTGTGCAATATCCCTTAAAATGACAAGTGCCTTTGACCCCTTCTAATATGTTCATGGAAAACAGGTTTCATTGAATAAACAAATTACTCGAAATTACTTATTCTGCTGAAAGAGATTCATGCAAATAGTAGCTTACTTGTAATCATCCCAGCCCACCACCACGGTTCATGCAAGTATGAGTATCCTCCTGAACCTGGTACACAACTCAAACGTGAGAATGAGTTTTGCCAAACCCAATGACTAAACTGAATGACAAATCTTCGATACTAGAAAGCGAAACGAGGTGGTCTTCGAACCTGCCCTTGTGCCATTAGTCCCAGCTTTCACAAGACCCTTTTTCTTAATAATAAAGCTAGAACCAATGAAAACGCTCGAAGATACAGCCAAAACGAGCCCATGAATGTTGTCTGATGAAACACCCATTACCCCCCTCTTTTTTTATTCTTTTGAAACCCACAGAGCCAACAGTCACCGTAATAAAACAAAAACAGAAAAGAACTAACCAAAATCCACAAACCCACGAAAACCCAATTTTGAAATTCCCAGAAACGAAAAAAACCACAATCCACCGACCTAGAAACAAGATCTAAAATATCAGATTGATAAAAAATAATCAAAGAAAAAGGTACGCTTTTGGAACTTTTCGAAATCAATAAGAAATGTGATTTTCAAAACCCAAAAAAAGAAAAAACCTTTTTGCACTCCAAATCGAATCAATGAATCTGTGTATCGCGGAGGAGGCGGAGATGGCAAAATGGAGACGAGTCTTGATGGGTTTTTCTTATCACAATGAGTGAAATTGGGGTTCGGATTCGTCTCTCTTCCTCTTCTCTCTCCCTCTCTCTCTCTCTATGATGATTCACTCTTTGTTGTTGTTTGGTTTGGTAATTGCGGCGGCGGAGGACGAGAAGACGCAACGCAACACAGAGCAGCCCAGAAAGGAGAAACGAGAGGGCAAAGAAGAGGCGATTCTGTTACGTTTATACAGCAATTCTCTTGTTTTGTCATTCCAACCAAACGGGGAAGCTCCGGATCCCACGTTCCCCCCTTTCAATTGATTTCTTCGATTCATCATTGATTATTCATTATTTCACATTAATTTTGTACATGGGTTTCATTCTTATTGTTCTAAGAAGCCTAGCCTGCATCGATTTTAGAGCGTATCTGCGTATATACATTACCTTTTGGATTATTATGCGTATGTATATTGCACAATCCGTTCAAGATGTTAAACAGTAGATAAAAATATTCGATGAATATCACTGTGATTATAAGATAATCAATGATTATTGAAGTATAAGAAATCCTATTCTCACGTCGATGGACAAAGGCAGCAGAAATTATATTTTGGTGGATGGTGAAGAACAATTTGCATGGCTCTCGTTGTAATGATATTTAGCACTTGTATTGCAGAAACCAGGTCTTGAGATGGGACCTTCATATTTTGGAAGGCCACATGCAGGTATCATTTATTGGAATATTCGATATTAAGAGTTTCTATCCCAAAGCAAACCACGGTGTTGTCTATACATTAATGCTAACCAAGAAGACCCAATAAAGAAAACAAAAGGGAGAAAACCTCATCACTTGGTCACAGAAACAAACAATTTTTAAATACCATCTTCATCTCATGAAATAAATTGACTATATACAATTATTAAGAAATTGGATTGAATTTGATATAAATGATCCTTTTGTTTTTTTGAATGTATAAGTGGGAGAATAGGAGCGAGAAAAAAGATAATAAAATGTGATGATATAATATAAAATAATTAAGTAAATTTAATCCAAAAAAAATTATTTTTACGATAATATAAAAAATTTTTTGAGACACATAAATTAATAAAATTATTTTATTTATTTTGAGATAGATGAAATAAATAAATAAGAATGTGTTGGCTGTAGCGTCAATCGTAGAATTTGAGATGGGAAAATAAGACTTAATCTCACCCGACATTTGTGCTTTGTGTCACAGACCTTTTTTTGGATTGGGCCTCGTATCGGGCCATGTTTGAAGCCCAGTCCGTGTCATTCTCCCCCACCTAATTGCGCGACGTCCTCGTTGCGTCTCTCCTGCGAGCATCGTTTTTGGACGTCTTCTTTGCGTCCTTCCCGTGAGCATTGTCGTCTTTATGTTCGTCTAAAGACAACTCCCGTTTTAACCTTGCCTTCCCCTTAGGCAAGTTTGTCCCGTGTGCAACATCCGTCGTGCGCGCCAAGCTCTCCTTACGCCTTGCCTTAGCCCAAGGCAAACGCTTCCGCTACGTCAAAGCCTCCTTGTGCTTTGAACCGTTGTCCGCCCCGCGCTCCTCCTTTGCTTCCCTCGCCATGTGCTTCGGGGTCTCCTCAGACTTCCTTTGCCAATCCTTGGCATGATGGGCACTCGAACTCCCCTTGGCATTTGACGCCCTCGTCTCGTATGGCCTTCCACACTCCTTACACCGTTGAAGCATCCCTCCTTTTGGATGATTCTCGAATCCACCTTCTGCCCCGTCCTCCTTCGCCTTCCTCGCTTGCACCGTTCCTCGCGAACGCCTTGCCTACTTCCCTTGTTGGCAAGTTCTTTGGCAACATGGGTACCATGATGACTTCGCTTCCCTTGAACAACTTTAGCCTTCTCGTTCCCCATGACGAGTTTCATGGCATTAAGTTGTTGTAAGGCACCCATCGTTTGCCTTTCGGGTTGCCTTGATCGTTCTTCCCGTTCCGCAATCATGGCCGTGAGATAATGCTTCTTAGGACAATCAAGCGCCAAGTGTTGTCCAAAGCAAAGGAAACAACTCAAGGGTTTTTCACGACGCTTACCACCCATGTCCCCATTGCGAAATTGCTCATTCGCTTTGTGCGGCTTGGATGTTCCATTGCCATGCTCGTCCTCTCCATCACTTTCGCTCTCAAGCTCCTCCGGCTTGCGGTCAGCCTTGTTGTATTCCACAAGGCTTTCAGCGACGGACATGGCCGTGCCAAGATCTTGAACGCCCCTTCGTTCCAGCTCTAGTCTTGCCCACGTGTTTAAGCCATCCATAAATGCGAAAAAGGCCTCGGAGTTGGGATAGTCTGGAATCTCCAAGAGCACTTTCGAGAACTCCTTCACATACGTCCGCAAGTTTCCTTTCTGCGTGAGGTGCCTCAACCGGCTTCGTGCCTCCCGCTCGGCACATTGTGGGAAGAATTGCCTCTTGAGCTCCCTCTTGAAGTCATCACATTTGTCTATGGTGCAAAGTCCCCTTTCAACATTCTTGTACCGCCACCTCCACCACAGCTGCGCGGTATCCTCAAGATAGAGTGTTGCGTTGTCTATCTTGATGGCATCTTCCATGATGCCTTGAGCCTTGAAGTATTGCTCCAGCCTCCAAACGAAGTTGTCAATCTCCTTCGCGTTCCTAGCACCGTTGTATGCCTTCGGTCTAGGAACATTAACCCTCGAAGGAGTGAGTGTTGGATTAGACGACGAAGCATCCTTGTCTTGCGCTGCCACCGCTAGTTTGACAAGAGTATGCTCCGCCATAACTCGCATAACTTCCTCCTTAAGAGCAGTGTTCTCTTTCCTAAGAGAATCGAATTCTCCAAAGAAGAGAGTTCGTAGAGTCTCACCCGTTTTGGAGATGTCCTCCGCGACTAAGTTCAACCGACCTTCCACCTCTCCACGAAGCTCACCATTCTCCTCCTCGAGCGCCTTCATGCGAGAGTGATGCTCCTCCCATTGAGCATCAAGATCGTGAAACTTGTCTTGCCCGTCGGCAATCGCAAGCTCCGCTCATGCGAGTCGCGTCTCCAAATCGCTCATGTCTTCCCTCGACATGGTTTTGTCTATGAACTGTGACCTCTTCTTCTTGCCCTTCTTATCTTGCTCAACGTTATCAACGTGAGTAAAGTCACTCGTCATCTTTGCTCGAGCGTAACCTTTCCCACACGCAAACTTCGACTTTGATACTTCCTCCACGAAGTTGAAACCTTGCTTGGATACCACTTCCGCGAAGTAGGAACCGTGCTCTGATACCAACTTTCCCAAAGTTTAACCAACGCTCTGATACCAACTGTCACGGGCTTATTGTTTCTAAGACCGTGCGGCATCTAGACACCCTCGCCTCGTGTCTAAGTCCAGCCTTTCACCCTTGAGACTAACGCTCAAGGCTCGTGGGAACGCTAACAAAGATGAGAATGGCACACTTGAGTGTTTGGAGAACTTGGGTGTTTGTATTGCTCTCGTGTTTACAATGCTCGTGGATGTTGAGTTCCCGAAGGATTGTTGTGGATGTGGTGGATGGATTGGCAAATTAGCCAAGCCCTCCTAATATATACAACCATGGAGAGTTCTAGACCCCGTGTCTAGAATCCTCCAAGCCTAGGGTTTCTAAGAAGTCTCTAAATTTCTCTAACAAACCCTAACATATCTACAAAATTGTAGAAGTTTGGAGAATGTTCCGGATATGGGTTAAGCTTTTAGGCCTTTTTTTTTTTTTATTAGGTCTCGCATTGGGCCATGCTTCAAGCCCAGCCCGTGTCATTTGACATATAAGCCCTCATACTTTCAAAAATTACTATTAATCCCTCAAACTCAAGGACTAAAATGCTCCCGTCTATTTTTCCATCCAATTTAGCAGAGATTGATTCAAACACATTGCTTTGCTTGTATGGAAGACACAAGCTGACATAGGGAAACAAATCTTGTGACCTTTTTGCCCCAAGTAAAAACCAATCAAAACCAATCCAACCTAAATTCTTCCCCAATTCATTCTCTCTCAATTATGGAACCCTAGTATCTAAGCCTTCTTCAGCTTTAAACCCAAGCAAATGACCTCTTTGTTTAGTCAAATACACGCGATGGACAGTAAAAATCTCAATATAGCTTGTTATGGGACTAGAGAAAGATAAATAATTTTTTATCGAAATTTACAAAGGTCAGTTAGACAATAATGTTGTTTTAAACTTATTGTACTAATTCGGAACCTTACTGTAATAACGTTTGTTCCTTTTAGTTTATTATTCATCGAAATTGATTGACAATAGGGTTAAAGATAATGAAAGTAGTAATGTAAGGACACAAGAAGTTTTTATAGTGGTTAGAGTATATAGTTAAAATACGACTATATTTCTTACTCCAGTCTTTTCTTGACTATCAGTGTGATATGCTGAGAGAATAATACTACGTGTAATTGTTTTAGGATCACAATCAACCTGTCACCTTACAGCATATAAATGACAATATAAACCAATCACAAGATCTATTATTCCTATCCATTAGCCGGAACCATTCCTCCTTGACACGTTACATTAACATATCATCTTCCTTCTAGTACAAAAGAAGCAATTGTTGTCTGCATAATTTCTCCTTTTCTCTCTCAGTGTCTGTAACATCTGAAAGAGATTGGCAATGCTGACTTCTTTTATCTTCTCAGTGACCTCTGCAAAGTCATTCAAATGTAATTTCTTGAAGTCATTCTTCATATACCTCAGCCTCTGGGTAACACTGAACGTCTGACTTTCAGGTACAAATTCATACCTGTGTTTCTTGACTATGCCCTCAAAAGATGGATGCTTAAACCATGCATTCATAAATCTGAATGGCTGCGGCGAAGGTTGCTGCTGCAAAATTCTTATGATCATGGAAGAGTGATCAGAGATTCCACATTCATTGAACTGAACATGGGAGAAAGGATACTTTTCAAGCCACAGACCATTAGCCATCATTCTATCTAGCTTGACTTTCATCCAGCTTTGTTCATCCTGATTGTTAGTCCACTATGATAACATCCACTATAGGATATATCTTCGAGACCACAGTTCAATAAACAATTCGCCATCTCGATACATAGCTCCACATGAAGTCCCTTATGACCAATTTTTACTTCCATGCTAATGAAAGCATTAAAGTTCCCCACTATGACCTAAGGCCTATCGATTTTCTGACTCAAAGAAACCGAGTCATCCCATAGCTTCCATCTGGCTGGAACTCCATTTGAGGCATATATGACCGTCATCAGGCCATGAATCATCTTGTCCGAAGAAACAATCTCACAATGAATAAACCGATCAGAACATTATAAAAACCTGACAATCCACTTATTCGAATCCCAAGCAATCCAAATTCTTCCATTAAACAAACCAGCTTCTAAAACAAGCATTTTCAACTTAGAAAAGTTTTTTCTTTAAATCTAGTTTCTAGGACACCCATTAAACTAACTCCCTTTATTTGAATAAAATACCTCAAGGTATTTTGCCTTTCTGATTTATTCAGACCTCTAATATTCCATACACTAATCATGGGACTAATCCCTCAAGGGGGTTAAAATACTATTAACCTGATCCCTGATGATTTTCTCCTCATTTTGATCCTTACCATCCTCAATTGTTATCACAACATAACTCGATTCTGAAGAAGCTAAACCATCAGTCTGGGCCGTCCTTGGATTCCGCTCCTTTATCTTATTATTTTTAACCATTCTGAAGCCTTCAGCATCTAGTTTTGGTTTTTTAGGTTCCGCATGCTTGACTTTAGGAATCCATTTCTGCACAAGAGGTTCCTTAATTCTGCAGGCTTCCTTGTCATGTCCCCATCTACTTTGCTTATGATAGCTAAGCCTCCATTCACAAACAACCTTTTGTTTCATTTTCACACCAGCAGGACTAGTAAAGCAGATTTCCTCCCCAAGTTCCTTATCCGTAAGGATGTCTACAAAAACTCTAGGGTAGAAAATACGAATCTTAGTGGCTGTGAGCTGATCAGTACTGAGAGGCGTTTCCACTTTATCAACAATATCACCCACAAAGGAGCAGTTTACTGTCCAGATAACTGAAACGGAGATCCAACAAACCTTATTCTTTCTTATTCGAAACAAATCTTTTGGTTCTGATTGTTTCTCAGTGGAATTCTTTATTGATGCTTAGGATATAATCCGGAGTGATGTGATTTTGGCTATTCATGAGTTTTTTCCGAACGGCAGGATGCTTAGGGAGACCAACTCTACTGTCATTATCTTGGTCCTTAAATGTGACAATCCTACTCAGATCATCGATTTCAGATCGATCTCCTCTTGCAACACCATTTACAAGTGTATTGTAAAACTTCTTACTAACCAATGTGCTAATATGTTGTCTCTTCTTATTAATCCTTTGTAGGGTGTTTTTGTGAAAGACAGAATGATCAGTGATAACATACTGTTAGCTCAAGAGCTTCTCCATTGTTATCATCTGAGGCCATACTTGTCGAGAATAGCTTTCAAGATCGATATGATGAAAACTTATGGCACTCTTAGCTGGCAGTTTCTGGAGCAGGTCTTTGGGAATTTTGGATTCCCACAGCAGCTTATATCTTAGATTATGGAATTCACCTGTAGTGCCCAGTTTTCTGTTAACGTGAACGGAGAACTTTATGTTTATTTCTCAGCGGAAAGAGGACTTAGGCAAGGTGACCACTTGCCTTCATCTATTCTACACTTGTTTCATGGCTCTCTTCTTCCTGTTATCCATGGAGGGATGGATGCGTGCCTTTGGGGTGATGGGAGGAAGAGGGGATTCTCAACTGTCCACGCATTAAATCATCTTTACTCCAAAGATATTTTGGCACAGGCTTATCTAGTTTAAAAGAAGCATCTCAAGACATGCCTTCATTACTTGGCTAGTGGTGCTGCAAAGGCTCTATACCCATGATCGCTTTATGAGAATGGGTTTATTGGATGGTGCTCTATGTGTTTTCTGTAAGAAGGAAGTGGAGACCCATGACCACTTATTCTTTTCCTGCATTTTTCTTAATCCTTTGATGTAGGAGTAGCGGAAAAATTGTGTTCTTAATTTTGTGTCTACCTCCTGCACTGGAAACTCCGCTTTTGTTGAAAACTCCACTTTTGTTGGAAACTCCACTTCTGTTGGGAACTCCATTTCTGTTGGGAACTCCGCTTCTGTTGGAAACCTCGCTTCTGCTGGAAAATCATGCACTGGATACTTTGAGGTCTTGCACTAAGCACTCAAGGCGAAGAAGACCACAAGGACTATCATTCAGCTCCTATTTTATAGCCTTGTTTACACCATTTGGAAGCATAGGAATGACATCAGTTTTCGAGCAATAAAGCCATGCAAACATGTCATGAAGACTTACTTGTTCAAAGCATGTATGGACATTGCTTATGTTAGGAAAGAGCACCTCAGGAGGATGAGAAGAAAATTACTGACCAACTGAAATATCAAGGTGGATGGTTAAGTTGTTTTGTATATTCTCATGTTTCTTGAGTCATGTAACCATTTGTATATGTAATGGTTTATCCATTCTCGAAGAAACCCTTGTAACATTTGTAGAATTGTGTATGTAACTTTGCATAGAAATTTAGGTTTATAATGGTTTGACAAGGAATTCAGGGATATGTCTTTTGTTGACCCATCCCCTGCATAACTTTATAAATAAATTTATTATTTTCAATGGTAAAAATGGTAATGGTTTATCAATTTTTGAAGAAACTCTTGTAACATTTGTAGATTGTGTGTATGTAACTTTGCATAGAAATTAGGTTTCTAATGATTAGATAGGGAGTTCAGGGATATGGATTATATTGACGCATCCCCTCCATATCTTTATAAATAAACTTATTATTTTCAATGATAAAAAAAAAAAAAAACAATATCACCCCAACCTTCATCCCCAATGCTCCAACCCTAGCCCAGGAAATTGAACTCAGGTAGGCACCCTAGCCAACCTATCCGCTTTCAGCCTGAAATTCATACTCCAGTCTCGTAGTAACAAAGCAGCTGATCGAAAAAACCACTATGGAGCTTCGAATCCGCATTTTATATTGCTTATCACCAAACCTGAAGATAAAATACCCATCGTTATGCAGGACCTCTGGTTTGGCAATCCCCTTCCATTCAGAGGCCACAAAACCATCCATAGCAACAAACGAAATCTGTTCGCCAATAACATACCCAATTAATGAGTTCTTCCAATATTGAACTCCATCCTCAATGTCATCCATGGTAATAACCACATCTTCATTTCTACGATCCATATTCTCCAATCTCATACCCTTCTAAATCGCTCTATTTCTCATGGGTTCATCGCAAACAATCTCCACAAAGGTTTTCACGACCTTGGATTTCATCATCGTCTCATCCTCAACTATGTAAGCCCAGATACTACTTCCCGGTGTATTAGCCCTAATCCCAATCAACGGCGTCTTTGGTGAAGTTTTACTCAAATTGATTTTCGGAATAGGGTTTTCATCGCTTTTCGTCTCCTCAAGATCATATTGTATCTTCACATCTTTCGTGAGTCTTTGTGATTTGGAAGATGAGGATAACTTCTTCTTCCTTGGCCTACCTCGTCCACCCATTTTTGGGCAACGGCCTCAGCTGGAGAAACCCTCCAATGAGCAGAGCAATATCGTCCTCCAATTTTCTTTGTATCTTTTACAGATTCTGGATAGTTATTCTCCATTCTTCTTCCTCCTCAAATAACCTTCACCTTGCTACCGTTGTCATGCATTTATGTTTATAACTAAATCATTTCCAATTTCATCTACCTTATCACTGATCTTGATTCGTGCCTAGCGGAGTTTCTCATCGGAATTATGTTTTCGTCTTTTTTTTTTTTTAATTTCATGGCAGAAATTATTTTACTTGAAGATGATATTTCTCTATTTTGAAAAAGACATTGATTCGCAAGTAGTCGTCATAAAAGCGGTCATGTGAAAATGCATCATTGGCTTTCTTATCCTTCAGTTATTTATGAAATCATAAACTCATAAAACTCTTCATAAATAAGTACTCCCCAAAAATGCAAGAGGAAATCCTTGATGCATTTTTGGGATTAGGGCTAAGTACAACCACAGTCCTAAGTACACAAGAAGGTATATCAAGCAAACAAAATCTTTTGTTTTTCAAAATTGCTGATCTTTTTCTCTTAAAAATTTTACCAAGGTAGAAGCAAAATTGGACATTTAACTAAAATATTACACACTTTCATGTCTCAACACCAGAACCAATCCTTTCTGAAGACATCAATAATATCCCTCAAAGAAAAATCGAACGACTACGTCAAGGTGACGCTTTTATAACTGATAATATTATATTATTTATAATTCACAATAGCCTAAAGGAGAGAGAGAGTAATATGTTATTCAAATTTATTTTGATAGTCTTGTATTGGCTAATATGCACTTTGCCCTCTGAAGATTTGCGGAATTAGTTTGCGGTCGAAACTTGAGTTCTTTGAACTTGCCTTTTTTGTTTTCAAGTTATATATTGGCAAATCAAATTGAGTTCGAATATTATGTTTCTTTCGAATGTGGAAAAAAAAATGAAAATAAAGAAACCGCACAGCACGTGGGGACAGTAAACTAGTATATATATATCTAATTAGACATCTTTGTCTGACGTCGAACATGACAAACGACAAACCATCTATTTTTCTTTTAAAAAATCTAAATTTTACTAAATTTAATATATATCTAAATTAATTACCATGATTCTATTCTGTCTTAACTAAAAATTTAAAAAAAATTTACAACAAAACAAAACATACAAATCATTGAAATCTATAAAAGCAAAAACGTAATAAAAAATCAAAAAAATTAATGCAAATCTCTATTAAAAAGAGAGAACTATTATTTGATCATTTTTTTCAATCTTATTTACCATTTTGTCACATTCTATTTTTCAAATTACCAATCAATCACCTAAAATCTAAAAATCCAACTTTGCTCTTATAACAAAAAAAAACTATATTGATATATGTACACACAATCTTCAATCAAATTTCAATAATTATAACATCCTCAAAAACCGTACCCGACAATACAGATCTTTTTTCAAAATGGGTTCTCTTATAAACAAAATTCCCAAATTGGGTCTTCAAAGAACTTTTTTTCCAAATTAGGTTTTTTTTTCAAACAATGAAAAATTTGTTTATCTAACATTAAGTGTGGATACAGAATTTTAAATTATAAAGGATTACGTCTCTTTATAGAGAAAGATTCCAATACCAAGATCTGATGATTTCTTACGTCTAGAAATATATCAACACAAATCGTTGGAGATAGCAAACGGTCAAGACAAATGAGCAAATGATAGAAATTCTTCAAAAACACATGAAATATGAAACAAATCCGATATTTTTTATTCGTGGATATGAATTAGTTTAAATAAAAGCGTTGAAAGTCATTGTACTATTTAATTAGGTTATGTTTATATGAACGGTTTGTAATATCTCTTATTCTATATATTTTCTATCATATCTAGGAAAAATGTTGTGTTCAAGCTATTTGCGATGAATAAATAGTATATTCTTTTAATTAGATTAAAGACATTATCTCTATGATATTAGTAGGGCAATATTAGGTTAAAATATTGTATGGTTCATACTAAGACAAGAATGTATCAATGCCACAAATCCTAAAAAGGAAAAGGTAAAAAAAATTAAAGGATTAAAGACATCCTGTGCCTTCGGGCATTACAAAGGCGTCCTGTGTCGTAGAACAGACGCAGCGTCTCTATTCTTTCTATATTTTGAAAAAAAAAAATCTATTTTAAAATTTTTTTTTTTCAATACCTAATTTAATATTATTGGCAGAATAATCCATTTTTAAAAGAAGAAAAAATCCGCACTACTCCGTACAACTTAAGCAGTGGGGTTAATGTCGATATGTGGGTTTTGCTTTGCTTTTATATAATAGAAGCGGTGGTGGAAGTAACAAACTGGACCATCCTGAATAAGAGTCGGCTGTAGCTAAAAAGTAGAGATAAACATAATTAAAATTAGGCCAACCGCTCTAGATTCCAAGACTATGGACCTGTTACGTTTAGACCTAATCTTTTCCTCTGACTTAAAATGGATATACAAACCAAACCTTTTGGTATAGCAGTATTCCCAAAACCACAGAACCAATCCCCCAAAGAAATTCAAAGAAAACAAATCCTACAGCAGACTATGACAAGGAGCAGCAGCGTCCTCTCGCCGCCGCCGCCCTCCGCCGCCGCCGCCGGCGTCTTCCACCGCGATCCCTTCCCCTCGTCCTTTCTCCCCCTCACCACCACCACCCCTTCAAGGCATCCCACCCGCCTCGTCTTCTTCCAACCCCGGGCCGCGGTCAGCGCCGATCGACCTATGCAACCCATATCAGAGCTAAGTTTCTACGAGCTGCTGGGAATTGGGCAGACGGGGACGCTGCCCGAGATCAAACAGGCATACAAGCAGCTCGCGAGAGAGTATCATCCTGATGTTTCCCCTCCCGGGAGGGTGGAGGAGTATACGGAGAGGTTCATTAGGGTCCAGGAGGCCTACGAGACGTTGTCGGATCCGAGGAGGCGGGAGATGTATGATCGGGTTTTGAGGAAGGGTGGGATGAGGTTGGCGTTTTCGTCCAGGAACATGGGCAAGTATGATTGTGATGAGGTATTGCTTTGCTTTCGGATTGGGTCTTTCGGAGATCTTGGAGGTTTGGTGATTGATTTTGTTTGCTAGGTGATTTGTTGTATGATGGATATAGCAATTTTTGACTGATTGGCTTTGGGTTTCTTCAAGTTGTTTTAATTTCTCTGGTCACATTGTTAGCGTTGTGTAGCAAAGGAGATCAAGCCTGGGATTGCTGATGCTAGAAATCAACACTACCGGAATGACATGATCTCAAGATTGTGCTGAGAATGTTAGTTGGTTTGACCTTGTTGAATGAAATAAAATCTTAGGCTGATCCCTAAGCTAGCAATCGAATCACAGGAGCTAGCAATCATCGATATGCTTATATTGGTGACGTTATTGTTGCTGTGATCAAAGAAGCGATACCAAAAATGCCATTACAAAGATCAGAAGTAGTCAGAGCGGTAATTGTACGTACCCGTCAAAAACTCAAACGTGACAACGGTATGATGACAATGCTGCAGTTATCATTGATCAAAGAAGAAATCCAAAAGGAACTCGAGTTTTTGGCGCAATCACCGAGGAATTGAGACAGTTAAAGTTTACTAAAATAGTTTCATGATCCCTATTGAGTTTCGAATGTAACCAGCATAACAGGATTCGAACTCTTTGGTGTTGGTAATTCGTACGTATAATCGTTTGTCTGGGGAGCTTGCTTCTTTTAGTGGGAATGTTTAGACTGGTCCAACATGTTGGGTCTAACAGTTTGACGGATAATCGCAAACAGCTAAGGATTTTACGGCTTTCCTGGCGGAGTTTAATTGCTTGTGACATAGCACAACTGGTTATAGTTTTGTCGAGAACCGAAGCAATTTGATGGGAGGGCAGGGCAGGGCAGCATCTTGGAATGAAGAAATGCAAAGAGATTCTAATGCTATTTTGAAGTGATGCCTGAAACTTGTTGGGCTTTGCCATTGTGCTATTAGATGATTTCTTCTTGTTTTATTATGCCAAGATGTTGGCATTGCATTAGCTAAATGGTTTGGTTATTTCCCGTGTTAGGTGATGGAGAATAAAAGCGAATGGAAAACTCGTTGGCAAACTCAGCTGGCTGGTCTCAAGAAGAGAAGCATCCACAAGGATACGAGTGGGGACTTGTCATGGGGAGCACAAATGCGACGACAAAGAGATGAATCCTCAAATGAATCATGACCATCCTCATGCTCTCTCCCACTGTGTACATATACACCCCTAAACCTTGTAGTTGAACCGCCACTAATATTCAGACTTATGATATCAAGTGCATAACATTTCCCGAGAAATATATGAATTGCTGCATTAGCCACTCAGTGCGCATCAGCTGCACGTAGAATGATATATCTTGTACATATATGTATGATAAAGCTTTTGGGTATCCATCTTGATTTGGTTTCCACGTCTGCATGAGAAGTGAAAAGATCTCTGTACCCTTGTGGCTCACGTACCAGTTGGGAAGTTGACCACAGATTATCTATGTGGTTACCCTTTGATTGATAGTGATGGCTTCTCTTGATCAGATTCTCTATGACTGGATATATCAGCATTGTTTGACCGATCGCATCTTCTATTTGGAGCTCCATGGTCACTTTTGTAGTAAACAAAAGTTGAGTCATTATAAGTTCTATTTGGAGCTACCGTATCATGATTTCAAGGAGGACCGAGACAGCGAGATCTATGGGGATCAACTGAACCTGAATCTAGCAACTCCCAATTTGGAGTATTGCAGAAAAAGGTCCTTACCTGGGTGCAAAGTGAACTGTTTGAATAACGAACCACTAAGAAATGTGCAACTTTGCCTCTACAATTTTGGCTAAACGAACACAAATGACCATCGGATCAATTTTCAGCATCCGGCTACCATACTACCAGTCACGAGGTCCGCACAAACCAATACTCCGAATAACCAAAGAGAAAGGGGGGAAAGCCTTAAAGAGTAACCAAAACATTATTTGTAACGTTTGATGTTAAATTGCCGAATCCAAAGAAAAATCATCATTGACCAGATCTCAGCTCATCTCTTTCCACATTCAAATGCAGACAGGAAAACTTCATATGCTTACGACTATCAAGAACAACACAATAGATCCACGGAGTTCTAAGCTCATCTAACCAAATGCAAAGCAAACATACATGAATGACTGCAGATTCACAAAAGATCCCATTTGCTACTGAACCTTAGCAACCAGTAGCCATCGGCTAATAGTCATTGGATCCGCCACCATAACCACCTCCAAATCCTCCATCACCACGGTAGCCTCCACCTCCACCTCCACCTCCACCTCCACCTCCACCGCGAGGTCCAGGAGGTCTCTCATTTGCGAAAGAAACACGGATGTTCCGTCCATCAAGCTCCTAAAAATTCAAACATGTTATAAACATGACGAGTGATCCAAACACCGTGCAATGATGTGAAACATAAAGACAAAAAAATAAAAAATAAAAAGAGGAAAAGTGAGAGAGAGAGAGAGAGGGGGGGGGGGAATCCACCCACCTGACCGTCCATAGCAGACATAGCAGAAGAAGCGGACTCCTCAGTGCTGAAGTTGACAAAACCAAACCCACGGGATCTTCCACTGTCTCTATCCACAATAACCCTTGCTGTCAATCAAGGGGGAAATCAAAATATTCAGCATAGATAATCCATCATAGATCACAAAAGTCATAGCATGTCTAACCTCCTAAATCGTCAAGCAGAAACATTGCTAATAGTGCTATACGGCCGTGATAGGCATATGCAACAGTGCCAGAATCAAACACCAGAAACTCACCTTCAGTCACTTCGCCAAAGCTGGAAAATGCACTTCCAAGTGTGTCGTCGTTAGTGTTCCAAGAGAGACCTGCATTGATGGAAGACGCTGAAAAAAGCTTTTCCAACAAGATGCAATGACAATCATTCTAATACATTGAATCAACGCAGTTGGATGAAAAGTTGGTTACCTCCAACGAAAAGCTTTGTGGACATACAACGAACAGAATTGAACACGGGTGTATTAGACATCCATCCATTTCCAAGATTGTTCCGAGCAACTCCTTGCCTAAGAGCACCACCCAATCTATTCAAGAAAGCCATGGATGGCAGTTGACTACTGTTCCAAGAAAACTGCAATTGAAAAGCACACCCAGTCATTGTCCATGTAAGAAACAGCAAGCAAACCCGCAATTCCATTTTCAAAATCCTGAGGTAGAGTGATCCCCATAGCTGTGTAGCTAATTGATCACTTGATAATTCATTGGATCAAGGTAAACAACAGTAACATCATAATCTCCAATCCCAAAACTACAAACCATTTAGATGCCTCTCGAAAAAACAACAAAGTTTCTCTGAATCAAAAAGCTAAACTGTCCCGAAGCGATATGATGTTAATATGAAACAGCTGGATACTTATCCAAAATTTGCAACTCGATACATACTAGTGATTAATACGGGCTTTAAAGGGAGGCTACCATAAGTATAGAAGATTAAGATAATACCCCCTAAAAATAATGGAAATACACAATAGGACCATAAAAGCTGAAATAGTTTCTTTACCCTTTTCTTAATCTTGTTAGTCTTACTCCTGTTGTTTCCAGCTAGATTCACAACTTGTTCTATTTCCTTGGAAAGGAGTACATGTGTATGGTCTACCTCGAAACAGAAAACATCAAACTACGAAATTGCTTAACAATGAAAAAGACGGGGAATCATGAAACAAGTCACTATCTAAATCGGAACTTGGAAGGTAAATTCATCACAAACACACAAGTCCAAGATCGCAGACACAAACATACAACACATGGGCAAGAACAAACCATTCCTCCAAGGATAATCTCAAGGAGCAGATGCAGCAGATCCTCAATTCGCCAACACACACACATACACACAACAAACCTCAAAGGAAACAAGCCTTTCAACTATTCATGTTGAACCCGTGGATCCACTGACAGGATTCGTCACAGTTGGAAGGGAAAAAGAAAAAAGAAAAAAGAAAAAGAAAAAACAGAAACGAAAGAGAGTCAGAAAGGGGAAAACATACTAGTACAAGCTTTTTCCTAATCTCTACCCTAAATCGAGCCAGAAATCTAAAGCAGAAGAGAGTGGAAAAGGGATAAGAGTGAAGAAATTGAGAAGAGCGTGAAAGGATACCTAAGACCTGAGAAGGGGAGGAAATCTGACTGAGAGGTAGAGCGGCTAGGGTTTATGGTTTAGGAGAGAGATTGACGGAGGCGACGGACCACACTCGAGAATATTTATAATACTACAAAACTCCAGAATATAAAGTGACATGGTGAATGCATAACGATATCCTCTCAAGTCAGATCGCGCACGCACGTAAACGAGATTGTTTATATTTTACTCTGATATGTTATTTATTTTTTTTGTTTTAAAAAGATCATATTATTTTGATCGCATACGTGTATCGATATAATATATGATCAGTATTACGGAATGATCAATCATTGTTGTGTGAGAAAATATCATGAATAATAACACATAAAATATATTTAAAATGATAACAAACGTAAAATAGTATAACCGTAAACCGATAAAAAAATTTAAATCATATCATTTAAAAGAATAACACATTTTTTTAAATTAGATATGGAATAGTATAAAAATAAAGAAACGTTATAATAATTATAATACGGAGGTAGTATATTTGTCTGTTTTTGTTTTATTGATTGCAAAGCACAAATGTTTTGGTATTGATTTATGCTTTTTAAGTTGATGAAACAAAAAAATCATTAAAAAATAATTTTTTTCAATTTTCTCTTTACATAAAAATATTTTAATTTATGATGTGTTCAATGTTTTTTTATACGAATTTTCTATTTCTATTATTGATTATGGATTTTATAAGTTTAATCAATGATGCCAAACAATCAATTAGTATCTTATTTTATATGCGTTATTAGTTTATTAATTTTATGATGACTCTTACCAATATGTGATCATTTACTTATAGCGATCATAGTACAATTCATGTGACTATTTACACTCAACAATGACGATGAAAGTTAATATTTTTCTACACAAATCTTCACATCATGATTTTTGGTGATTATCCTCGTACTATAACAAGAGGGGTGTGGGATTCCCAGCCGTGCCAATTAAGCAGCAAGGATGTTGTCGATTCATCCCAACCATCCAAAAACAAGAAAAATAAACAAGAAAAAAAAATACAATAGATCATATGCTATGTGGGACAGCAGAGCAGGGAATCCCATTCCAAACGGAAGTACCCATTAGGAGTAATTTACATCACATCACAAGCAGCAATACAATATGCATATACAACTTATTATTGTCCTATACAAAATATAATATTTTTCTGCTGTGTTCCACCAAAATTTATACTTTATTTACCTTCATTTATATGTAATTTTGATCTAGGATTTTGATGTATATATTGAATTTTTATAAAATTTGATAAATAAAAAATATTTTTTAGAGATAATAAGATTTAAAATAATAATAAAATATATATTAAATGTACTATGACATAACATGATTGATTTAATTTTTTTAGATTAAAATTTTGCTATAACAGAAACTATTACAAGTAAATTATGACAGTCCATAATAAAAATATTATATGTATATTGGGATAAAAAGAATAATATTTTTTAATTTGTAGTTTTTTTCTTAAATATGATAAAAACACTTGTACCTTTTATTTTACTACATCCATCATAATAAAATTGAAACATTTTTTTTTTTTTGGAATATTCCATAAAAATTAAAACTTGGATCTTATTTGGAAATGTTTTACCTATAAAAACATCAAAATCATATTAACTCATCTTTATAATTCATTTATCCCTTTTCCTTTTTTTTCACTCCTCTCTTTTACACAAATCAAAAGATAAATTAATCTTTATATCAAAAATCAACACATAAATTATCGTATAAGATTAACCAATTAAAATTTATATAGGACAGAGGGACTATATCAGATCAGTTAACTCATTATCACTTATCTTTCCAATCCTTTTTTTTCTCTCTTCTTCTCTCACGTGATAAAAAAGACAAATAAATCGTTTGTATAAATTTATTACACCCATAAATTTGCATTATCAATCAAAGTGTTCTACTCCTTATCTCCCCATAATATAGATAACATTTATCTATTTGTATCGTTTCAATATAAATGTATATCATATTTAAAAAAAATTACATAAAAAATATCAAATCAATCATCATCAATTATAGTGCACCCATTTTTCTTTTGTCACAACTGTTATAATAAACTCTATTACTATTAAAACAATATTTTTTCTTCATCAAATACCAAAAAAAATTTAACAAACATAAAATATATATGTCAGATCAAACCATTTCATACCCTGACCCTTCAATCCCCTATAGCCATGTTTCCCCTTTATTCCAATATACCTATAACGTCCCGATTTTTCATTATTTATTAATGATACATATGACGTCATTCTTGTTAGGCCCAACGCCTCAACTAAGCAGCAACTATAATCCTAAGTTAATCATAAGACTTAAGGTAAGTTCATTTATATATTTTTAGTTTTGAAACGTTTAATGCGCTCAATCATATCTCGGAATATCACCTTTACCGCCAACAAATACCGCGAGGGAAAAATGAAAAGAACTTTGAAAAAAGAGTCAAAGAGTGCTTGAAATTGCGAGGCGGAAAGCGGATGGGGGCCGACGATGCGCCCTGATCCTATGTGGAACGGCCTCAAGCTGGTCCGTTGATCGGCTCGGGGCGTGAACCGATGCGGATCGAGGATGCAGCTGAATCTTCGGGCTTTGACTGGCCCGGGAGCATCGTCCCAACGATCGTGGCAAGCAACGATCGTGGCAAGGAAGCGTGCGCCTTCGTGGCGTGCTGTGGCACTTGCAAGCTCCAGGGCACACAGCAATGGACATGCCAATCATAAAAGATGTTTCATTGTTGTAGAAGAGCACACTATCATATTCCTAGTGGTTCTTTTTCCACCACTACTTATCTGTAACATTGCACACTCTGAGTAAATCACTGAAGACCTTGTTATAGAAGGATCAAGCCCCCCTGTATATTCCAAAGCCCCTTCTAAAGTAGCGTCACCTATGGAAGAGTACTTTGAGCTCTCTCCCGGACGTTCCCCCACACCTAATTCATACCTCAGCTGCTCTAGGGGCTGTTGTCAATCTTCATGACGTTTGATCTCACTGATGACCCTCGTGGAGTTTTTGTTGAGATACTCAATCGCACACTGGAGTTTGCTGAGTTGATCTTGTAGGGACTCAATGATAGGGTTTATCTAGGAATTGATAGTAGAGAAGTGCTCATCCTGTTGTCGTTGAAGCTGGAGTACTTGTGTGGCCAATAATTACACGTGTAGATGAAGACGGTTGAATATTCATCTCCTAATCTTCATAATTATACTTTTTAATTCAATAAATCATCCTAAGGCTAACATTCTTGTATTAAATTAAGAAAGGTAGTTTTGAAAGTTTCAAGAATAAGAAATTTAGTTAGGCTAAGGAGAAGTTTAGTTTTTTGACCCCGGCCCATCAACCCCCCATATATTTTATTATACTCACGATATAATAATACGAATCGGCACATACAATAAATGTAAACGTTACATTTTATCACAGCTCTTCCCATGCACACGTTCGACCTCGTCATTAATTGACAACGAGTAACGTATTCGAATCCTATAATATAATAGAATACGCGTATTAAGACACACTCTTGTTCATGATGTTCACGTTACGGAGTTGAGCATTAAACAACGCGGGGAATTGCTGTCCTTGTGTTACATAACGCATTGAACCACATTTCGGAAAAACACTTTGGTTCTTTTACTCTGGTAACCATATGAAATACTGCAGCCATGACAGGTTTAAAGTCAACTGGTGTTTCAATACCCAAGAAGAAACTCAACTGTGCTGTATAGAATCCATTCTTGAGCCACTCTGCTACAAGAACTGATAAATTCTTGCAATACACAAAAATGAACTTAACATGATGATATAGAACAAATATTCAATATCCTTGTTTCAGTTAGTTTTGAATTGAACCTTCTCCACATTTATCACGTCTCTTCCACACAACAGAATCTATCATCACAAACCAAGTAGTACTAAAAACGTATCAATAACAGATTTTAGAGACATTCTTCACAACACTCTTTGCTCTTGATCTATAAATGCGGCAACATTGAACCTTCACATGCTGCTCAAATATCATGTTTGATACATATACTCAGTCGTATATCAAAACCTTGCTACAATACCAATGGTGACTCAGTGGTAGTTGCTGCACTTTTACCAGAGCTTAATGTCTAGCACGAAGACATACTTGTGATCTAAGAATCTAAAGCTTAATGAATCTTACACATAGCTAGCTGGAGTACTTCTTACTTGAGGTGAGTTTAATCCATTGGTAGCAGGTACAAAAGCGAAATGATGAGAACAACCTAACATCGTGCTTAGGAGCCTAGCTCCCCGTTGGGGACTGAATTGTTCCAAGGAACAAAGTTGTACCAACAATGTCACCGCTCCGAAAGTTGAATTTTCTTCTAACCATTTCCAGATTATTGTGGCTGGCCGAAGTCATTCAGCAACAACAGGGACCATGATATTCTATATGGTCCTGCTCACTGATCACAATAAAACTACGCTTATACCGGAGTAGCTTAAAAGTTACAGTAATAATTCCAAGGGCACATCTATACAACTTTGTATACTTCAAATATCCACGGCGCAGGGCCAATAGCCTACGACCTTTCTGCAACAACATTACATCTTGTGTTCTGTTTTTATTTCTTTGAGAACCCAATCCTCTGACGTACATTACAAACTATTTGTTTTCGTTTTCCTAAACGAGAAACAAAAGCTGGAGCTCGAGACTCATTACTCCCGTATGCTTCCAGTTTCTGCTTCTGATTCCCTATATCTGTCTTTCATCTTGTTTTCCCAAAGATCCATTATTCCATTTTCAGTATTTTCAGCATCAAGCAATCCATCTTTTACAGTTTCGCGTAAACAGGGACCAAAGAGATCACTCATGAGTGCTAGAAAGGCAAGTCTTATCTACATAGACGAACTTAATTTTCATGCTTCAACCCTCAATGTGTAGGTAGCTTGAGACTTTTGATTAGCAAATTAGACAACTGTTTTTGAATGATTTTAGTAGGTGATGTCCCAAGATGGCTATGCCAAACAGGATAATCCCATAATTTGCATAACAAACAACAAAGATCAAAAGTACAAACAGATATCTATATAGAGAGAGGGTTGGGGGGGGGGGGGGGGGGGGGGGGG